>JAFJYH010000087.1:0-140705 GCA_017365405.1 Cadophora malorum
GCCTAGATTGATAGCAAGAACGATTGGGACGGCCTCATCTCTGCTGCTCAGTGGTTCCGAGGAATTGGTAAATTGTCATACATGTCGTGGTGGGCTCTCCTGATTTGGCCGTCGAATCGAGGTGATTTGATGCCTTGAATGTTGGACGAAGCTGCTTTCTGCTACAGTCTGTTTGAGGGTGGCCTTGACAGTAGGCACGGCAAGAAGCAAGACTTCTGCATCGAGGGCAGACAATTCCTTGGTGCATTTTAGCGGTGTCTTGAGGGCCACCGAAGGGTAGTCAATATACCTTGTCAGGAACATGTCAATTGGCCTCATAAAGACATGCACACCGAAGTAGCGTAGGCAGCAGGGCAGACTGATGAGAGGGCATTCTGACAAGGCTCTGCATGCTCGCCCTAGAATAGCGCAGCACTCACCGAGAGCTCCGGCTGTGATTGAGTAGCTCAAATCCCCAAGAGAATTCAGGAAAGAAGGCAAAACTATTCATCTTTCCTGCGAGGCGAAGAACCCTCCTTATGGTACAAGAAGGGGCGCTTTTACACCCTCAGCTTGTGAAGCGTCTACACCAAGTACGGAAAGAGTGTGGATGATCGAAAACAATATGATAGGCTGGGTTCAGAATCAATAAAACAGCCTTGGGCTGAAGGTTGATGCTGTGATTGGTTCAGAAGCGAGACTGGGGTCAGGAGTGCTGGCTGGCTGGTTCGAGATGAAGTCAGCTGGAAGAGAGCCCCAACGTTACAAAACAAAAATGTGAATATTAGAAATAAATCCTTCTCAAATGTTGCTCATTGTTCCGAGTCCCCAGCTGTCCATCGCCTGAGGGCGTTGGAACCATCTCAACCACGACGTTCTTCTCGTGCCTAAGGGCGTCCCGGCGCCCTGAATACCCGACCGAGTATAAGAAGACCTTCAAGGTCATCTAATTGATGGATGGACATGCAGAGCAAGTTTAGATCCAGAGGAAGTATGGCCGTCCCAGATCCCAAAACATTGCCTGAAAACACCAATGGCGTCGTGATTTAGACAAAGCAGCATGGCTTTGAGACAGTGCGATGACCCACGCATTCATCTCTCGTCGCGGGATCTATGAAGGCTTCTGGCATGGTCTCGAAAGTGCCAAACAAACACATCACTCGCCATGACTCAATATCCAACATCCCCAGAAGACCATCGAGAGTGCCCAGAGACACAAAAAATCTGCCCAGACCGTCCAATTTTCCTGTTTGACGTTTTGCTACTGCTTCGACTTCGAACTGCCATACGCTAAGGCTGAGTAGCTGGAGTGTCTGCTGGCCGAGTCTTCGTCGAATTGTATCAATGAAAAATGGTTTCGAAGAATGTTCCGGTGAAAGCGTTCCTTGAGGTCCAGCCAGAAGACGCCATGCCATATATCATAAGATATTCCGGACGTTGAGTGTCTAACGATTCCCTATACCATTGATGGTCACAAACACGCCTAGAACAGGAATATTTGCTTACTGAAAGAGGACAGAACCGCATTCACGCCAGGAGAGTTGCCAGGAGAAATTTGACCGATGAAACTCAAAGCCATGGTTGGTGCCAACATGGCATTCCATTATAGACACAGCTATACAGAGAACTAGAAACCGCGAGCTCCTGAATGCCTCTAATCCCAGGATTATTCTGCCTGTGTCCCCTTCGCAGCTTCAGCCGCTAATTTAGCTTCCATCTTCTTTCTCGCCGCCATAATCATCTCTTCTCTCCTCCGCTGTAATAATGCTTGTCTCTCTCCCTTATTCGCACTCCACGCCTGACCCTGCTTTTGCTTCCCCAAGGGCGTAGACGCCTCTTCTTCTGCCGATGCCTCCGATTTACTGGTTTCTTCCGCAAGTTTTGCCTTGAGGTTGTATCGTGTGATCAGATCTGGCTGTAGTGGTTTGGCTTGTGCTGGCGTTGCCGTAGATGCCGCCGAGGAGGCAGGAACTGGCAGGGGAGGTTGGAATGACTGCGGGGGCTAGAAGTAGGACCGTCAGAATATATGTAACAATGTTTGACAATCCTGACAAGGCCGGGACCGTGCAATGTTCTCGCTGCCCATTTTCCAACAAAGAGAAGACATACCACTTCCAGTCCTCTACCACTCAATATTCTCTCTGTAGTAGCCACAACATTTCCTCCATTCCGCTGCAGATCCCACATGATACTTCGCCGCGATACCTGTGGGAACATCTGCTGTATCCTTTCGACATCTGCCTCTCTTGCGCGGACATTGCTTGCGGAATTCGAGTTGCGACTTTGCGACCCAGAACTTGCCGAGGAGAAGAAGAAGAAGCGGATGGCCAGACCACCGAGCAGCAGTATGAGGACCAATTGCGGGAGATTTATCGTCTGGTCGGCCATTTTGTACGGGTGATGAATGAGGCCAGTGGTGATGGTATCGAAGCGTTCTTCAACGTTAAACTGATCACAATGGATATTGGTTGGCAAGCGCGTTGGTGGACACCACCTCCGGATCGAGAACGCCGACTTCAAAGATCGATTTTATACCTAAGCTCGGAAATGTGCACAGCGCGGTGCCATTGAAACAGGCTTAAGTGAATAGGGCGATGGTAACAAACATCCGTAGAGATTGAATTGAGGGCTATGACATGTTCGTGGAGGAAGGATAACAAAATTGTCACGTGTCAAAGTTTCTTATCAACGCCGATTGAAGCACTTTGGGAATTCACAAAACAGCATCGCGTTGCCTTGACCAATTACTGTGCTGGCGATTTACTTTCAATTGCCATGGTCATTGACAGCTCATGATAAATCCCGTTAGCAGCCAGGATGCGAACCTCGCCGGGTTGCAAAGACGCCCCCTAAAACACGATTCCGCTCAGCCATCCTGAGCTGGTTGACTCCATTGCTAGCCAGTGAACGAACGCCGCCTGTCAAGATCATGCATCATTGAAGCTTTCACCCATGACTACCTAGGATAACTCTGTCAATTAGACCACTCAAAGTCCTCCAAGACTCCCGCGGCCAATGTGCCAGTCGGAAAGCCATGAACCCGTACTGCAAATCCACAAATGTTTATACAAGAGCTCGAGGAAGCGCGTTAGGTAGAGAGGGATTCTCAAGATCATCATAGATTAGGGTAAACTCCCGCTGCCACAGCGTTAGTACCAAGTACGGCAGGTTGAGTGCACTAGGGAAGAGGGACTACTCACTCTTTCGCGGTGCCATTGCTTGATGTCGAAGAAGATATAATAGCCACGCTCGGTACCGTTGCCCATAGATTGTGGAACCATCATCTCATCTTTGGTCAACCAGAGTTGCAACTTCTTGTGGTAACGCCAATTGCGATTGTGACTAGGCGAAGTTAGTTTGGCAAGTGACAAGCTTGATCTTGTTTATTCTTACAGCTCTGACGCGGCCATGAGCTGCTGAACATCTCCTGGATTGCTGTAGAACATGAAGATCAATGCCTCATCGTTGAAATTAGACATCTTGGTCTCTAGAGCAGCGACATTTCCAACGGTGTAGCATTCTGGCAATGTGAATCTTGGCACAGCTGGTCGAGGAGGCTCATTCTCCCATAACGAGTAGAGTTGCGATGAGATGTTCCTACAGACTATCAGCACCGAGTTCGCCGTAACAATGTCGTCTGGGTGACCCACTCGTTGGAGTTCAGATCGAATCCGAAATTAGCCATGTCCGTTCCAGTGACAAGCGCAGCATAGTCGGGGAAGTTGTTCATCATGACAGAGAAGCCCTTGAGACCCCACCTATCGATCTCGTTCATGCCAGGCAAGGGATCTTGAACCTCGAGACTAGATTCATCAGCGTTGCTCTGCGCAGAAACGGTGGAATCTAGGGTTTGCGAGTGCGCCACATCCTGTTGCGGTGGCCCGTCCGTTCTCGACATGATTGAATGCGTTGCTGCGTCTTCGCGCTGAGTATGTTGCGTAGAGGAAGGGAATTGTGCACTAGAGAACGTCTGAGAGATTCATCAGCCTCGCGTAGACCAACTGATACGTGCACAGAGACTCACATTTGTGTCGCTGTCAGGTGCACCACCGGAGGCTTGGCGGTTCCCTTCGCCGGGAGACCTCGACGCTGAAAGACCTCGATAGATAGTTAGAACTAGTGAATCTTGACCGAAAACAATTTCACCTCTCACCTGATATGCTCCCTGGGGACGCGACGCGGTTTCCTGTTGTGACTCGATTGCTCCCTGACAATGCATTGAGCAGGCCGTTATTTCGGCTCGGCTGAGGTGGATTTGCTGAACCAAAGCCTAATCCGTTCGATTGAGCTCCAAAGCCAACGCTAGGTATTACGTTCGAGCTTCGATCCTGACCGATTTCTCCATTCGCGTTCCTGTTGAGAGGCGGGAAGTCGTCCACAGGGTTCGATTGTGAGGACTGGCCAACAGCATTTTGGCTACCAAATCTGAATCCACCTTGACTGCTCGGCAATTGGGATGATGAGCTAAACAGGTCCTCCTGCTGTTGCTGCGTCTGCTGCTGGTTGTTTAGCTGTTGCTGGGATGACAGTCCTGACTGTTGTTGCAGTCGCATGTTGGTCGATGGCCCCAAATTCCGACTTCCAGATGCAGCCCACGCTGACTGGCTTGGTTGAGGTTGGTTGTTGGATAAAGATGGGAATTCGCTTGAGCGGCACTGTAAGTATCTTGTTCTGATGAAGTGCTGATGAAAAAGAGTTTGAAGCTTTGGCAACGATTTCACTGCTTCCGGACCTTGGAGGCCCAGGGCATGGGGTCATTCACTTACGAGAGGTCTAGAGGCGTTGCAGGTTGAGATGAGCCACCAATTGTTTGTGCAAAGCTCGTCATGGGAGCATTGCCAGGGCGCGAGTTTCCTAGGCCTGCGCTTCCCATTGGTACTCCACCGCCGAATCCCCAAGTTGCCCCATTACCCGCTACAAAAGCACGCAGTCAGCACAACTCGATTTCAATGTATTAGGAACTTGCACGGCGTTCGTACCCATCTTTCCGCTGGGCGGTAACCGGCTCGAAACACTCCTATTCTGTGGCATTTGCTGTTGAGCTTGGAAGCCATTCGGCATACCTCGCAGAGATTGGGGTCCGACAGCTTGAATACAGAGTCAGCGTGAGATTCTCAGGACGCCGATCTTCTTGACAGAACGAAATCCAGCATATCCAAGAAAGAAGAACAAAGGAGCATTGGTATGGCAACGATAGCTCGGTCTGTTTTGTAGGTGCCCTTGTTCATCTTCTACTTTTGACGAGAGAATGAAGCTACCGGCGGTTCATGTAGGCAAGGGAAAGCTATTTCCATAGCTTCGCAGAACAATGGCAGGCCTTGCAGAGCGTTTGCTTTCGGCGCGCCTCTGCCTTTCCCTCTCTGGCTCTCTCTCTACAGACCATGCGCTATTGACATGGGCAGCAACGGCATCTTCTCAACGCTGCAGTTGTGCCACGGAGATCCCAGAGCTTCTGTGTATGACGCGATCCTTTCCATCTCCAAATAGGTCCAGCGAACAGCTTGGTAGCCAGTAGTTGATATGCGGCGGGGCTGTTTGTGGGGAAGAAGGAGTATTCAAATCCATACCTGGTCGATTCATCGTGGTGTGTAGTGTCTGCCGGCTTTCAGATCCAGAAACAGGGGCTTGCGAGCAATTCGTTCAATCGGGGATGTCTGTATATACTGTCGTTGGGTTTGTAAGTGCGAGCTGCTATGCTGGGCTGGGCAACGGACGGAGGTAGGTAATTGCTTGGCTCGTCGACCTTTCAATCCACCTTACATAATCACGCCAAGTAAGTGCCCGGTGGTTGTGCAGCCTCAGCTCAACCAGCCTTGCCGACGGGACTGACTACACAAGCGAGGCACCACGACCAATTCTATCAATGCTGATGCACGCTTACAAGTTTTGGGCTCTTATCTCCTCATCAGGACTGTGCTCGTTTGAAGGTTGACCTCTGCAGCGTGGTAAAGACAAGAAGGAGCCTAGACGATCGCTAGTTCTCATTGTCTGGTCCATGATCTGCCATCAACAAACCACTGAGGTCATGCTGGAAATCGTTATCGAGGCTGCTATGGGTAAGCTGACCTGGGCATCTGGCTCGGTGCTGCCATCAGTTGCTATTTTCATTTTCTGATCTCATTGTGCTTTCGCAGCTGTTCTATATTGCGCAAGATGCAATCTGCCGAAGCTTGGCTAGATCCAGTGACCCTCCCACCATGACATATCATGATTCGTTCTACTCCTGCTGCGAGGTGGTGAATCTGCAGATCATGACGATTGCTTCTAATATCTGCAGAGTAGGTCACGACACGAACAAGATTCGTCAATTCATATCATGTATCATGTAGGCATCTCAGATTCTGCGCCCTGTTTCATTGACTCGTGCTCTCCAAGCATTACAATCGGCCTGTCTTGAAAAGCCAACTTTTCAAACATCGTTGATTAGCTATGGGACAAACATATCCATGCCAAAGCTGAAGGAGCCAGCCCGACTGACATTTTTTTTGAAACGACTGATCGAAGTGGCCCGGAGGTCATTCGAGCCAGGTTGCTTTCTTGCATGGTTTTGCGGTATTGAGTTCTTTCAGTTGCTTCGTCTCTTCAACACCACCACATTCGCTGCGATCTATCGATATCCCGCTTGCCGGTGAGCCCCATAACTTCCTCCAGCTTGACCTTCAGCCCAATGCTCCGGGTTGACATCAAAGGCCGGATGGTAAGCGCCATCTTGTCCTGTATGGGGGTCGATGCTATTCAAGGCCCCGTCGTGCACGTACGAATCCTGATGGGATCCAAGAGCTAAGTCGGCCGACAAACTCTTCCCCTTATCTGTTGGAGAAAAGCTAGCATTATCGTCCTTGAGGTTCAGCGATGCAAATATGGCCTTCATATCTCGCAGGTCCTCCGCAGGCTCGTTCTTTGCTTGAGAAGTGCGCTCTTCCACAAATTTCCGAATCGAGCGAACGATTGGTGGGTAGTTTTCATCATTCGGAAGCCACCAGTGCATACACGATCGATCTTGAAACAGATCGGCCATCTTAGTTCGAAATGTGTAAGGATATATGTATCTAGTCGCCCAAATCAGTAAAAATAATGATGAGGAACGTGGCAGAACTTGCCCATTCGATTCAATGGTAGCCAACTTTCTGCGAGCCCACATAGAATGCGTTTCATCTCTCGGCAGAAACAAACAGGCTATTCCGAGACTTGCTTGACAGGCAATGACGGTACCAGGAGGGCTTTGAGGCCAGAATTCCACGGCCTCGAACAACTGACAGCTGGCATACGCTTTCATGCCGAGGTCAGCGCTGGGGTGGGTCTGCATGGTGAGAGCAGTCTGATATTTATGCATCATGTCAATAGCATACCAGTCGATGATGGCTATGTTCATCACCCACAAGGGACCACTATATATAACACCGGGTATGTACGGGTTGACAATATCTTCGGGATCGAGCGGGCGTGCTCCCGTGAAATCTGTAACCAGGTAACGGGGGTCACGCAAAGCCGGATCCATCTTGCTTCTCCATTCTTCGATTCTCCTTGCAATTATAGCGTTCTCAGCAACAAATTGTTCATCCGAAAGCTCGCCCTTCCCTTTCCTAGCGAACAGCAAGGACATGTCGGTTGCAACAAGGCGATGTTGTGCGATTGCTGATTCTATTTTCCAGTCCAGTACATCAGGCTCGTTCGTCACTTGGTGCTGGAAAAACTCTTGGGCATAAGAAAACCACTGCCTGGACAATACTGTCTCGAATCCGCCCATCAGGCCGGCAAAAACATCAAAGCGCATGTACCAACCCAGTATTACGCGTGCCATGGGGTCCGCCATGACCGAGTTTGGCGTGTATAATTCGGTCAGTATCTCATATGCTGCTTTTTGATGTCCGAGTAAGTTTATCCAATCTCCCAAGAATTCCTGCCAAGTTAGTTTGGGCTAATACTCAAACATTGTAGATACACTCACTTCTATTGTTGCTAACTGGAGAATGGCCAGTATAGTACCATTCGTGTGTCGCTCGCCTCGCTTCAATGAGTTCAGAAGCAGAGAAACGGCTTTATTGTAATATCTAAAGGCCAAAGAATCAGTCTCCCGCGCAAGAGCGATGAACCAATTTGGGGTCATGCTGACAGTCCTTTCCGAGGGTACAGAGAGTGCGTTATTGGGGGAGCCCACTTACTGGAGGAAGTCTTGCATCTTTCCCCGAGATGTGTGCAACGTTCTTTGAAATGCCGAAAATCCAACAACTGCAAATAACAAGGACTCGTTTCTCAATGCAGCGTCTAGGAAAGTCGTCCGAAGAAAGTTTCCCGAATCGAACTTCAGTGAGTAGTGGAGATGCGTTATATTTTCGTAGAAATAGGTCAGATAAAACTGCAGATCAAGAGGCAAATGCGACCAGTCTGTTCTGAGGGCATCAGTATTTGAAGAAGGCATAGGTAGTCTTGTTCTTTTATGTCTCGACAGTGCTATTGCGTCGTGTGCAGTATAGCCGATGGAGCCCTCAGTCGATGGTGTTGGAGAAGCACCTTTGTCCTGGACCAAAGAAGGCGTTTCGGAATCGTATCTTGTTGTAACTTTCTGTTCGCTCATGAAGTGACTGGTGTTACTCTGTTGCAACCCATACTTCGACAAGCTGTTGGAGCGAGCAAAGTCGTTCGAGGCCTCGTCTTCGTCTGGTATCGCCTCCAAACGCTCCTGGGTAGCCTCTTCATCACCAAACTCGTCAGACGAAGAACCGGGACTGTTTTGCGAAGACTGAATTACGGCACCGGAAGTTGCGCTCCTCGAGGCTTTCGCCGACGTTGATGACTCTGGGTAAATACATTCACGGCCTCCTTTCTTGCACCCTGTGGGAAGAATTAGTACCAGGAAAGCAATCGAGCACTCGATACCTACTCTCGCAAACGGGCCGGTTTTCGTCACACTTTGAGGTGTCAGCTCAATACCTTGAAGTAATGCAGACGCTGTCTTCACACACCTTAACACGACGGGATCGACATGTGTAACAACCACTTCTAGTACGGCGATGTTTGGTTTGGTCAGGATTTGGGTTGGATTTACGTCGGTTTCGATTCGGTTTGGGGGTATCCATCATTGTATCTTGAACGCCGAAGAGATATTGAAGGTCTGCGTAGGAACTGGCAGAGCTCAACTGCTGAGATGGAGGAGAATCACGCTGTGATGAATTCTCGAACGAAGGCACCTGGGGACGCGAACTGGCTCTTTCTGCTGGATAATTGCCGTTGTAGTAGGTCATGACGGCCCACCGGAGAGAAGAAGCGCTTTCGAGATGGCTCAGACAACAAGTCAAAGGTCTTGGAGAATCAGATCTCTGTGAGGAGGGACACTGGTAGTCTCTTAGACGCACGTTCCACATGGGACATGGGACCCCACTCACACAAGGTACAAAGATGTCGGGCAGCAGCCGGGCCGTTTGGGTCCCTGATTGTACAAGCAACTCTAGACGGGACTAGAGAACAAGTAAGGGATAGTTGCTCAAGGACGACTGAAACTAGCAACGGACAACCTAGAAGAAGACCCTGCTGGAGGGCGTTGAAAATCCTTGCCAGGGATAGTCGAGGACAACCTTCTTGGCTTTGTCTGGAAAGGGCAGTATAGCCTTGGATGGCTTGCACTTATCCAGCACCTTCCTGTAAAAGTTTCAAGAGCTTATCGACTTCCGTTATTTGTGAGCAAATATCCGGCTTGCCCTGGATTTCTGGAAGGTGGTCCAACACCTGTCTCTCTTAATTGGAGGTTCCTGGTACTTGCATCTGGCGTTCTTGGGAACAGGGGGCGTATGGAAGTTCTGAACTCCCTGGATTCTTGCTTGATTGGAACGACGAAGATTGTTACTGAGTTGGGATGTCTCCTAGGAAATATGATCTCATACCATCATCCTAGGCAGGACGGAAGTTGGCAAGTGGGACGGTCAGTGGCGCTGTTGAACCCGAGAGTGCTTTCCAGGACGGTACTGGTGCTGAGCCAGTTGTTGAAGGCTTCAATTTCCCGGCGAGAATCGTCACAACGAGGTGGTATCCGGCTCCTGGAAATTTGATACCGTACGACGGAAGGCTTGCGAGTGTATGGGGCACAAGCTGCTCAACACGCCGTTCTGATCCCTGATGGCCAGATAGCAAGGATGCTTTCGGATCTCTCAGGGCATGGATCGCGGTGTGTGCGCAGAGTGTAGATCAGCCAGGAGTAGCTTTTCTGGTCTTTGGTGGCGTTACCTCGATGGGAGAAAATGTAGCTATTTTCTTGACACTGAAGATGTCCTTGACTGCTTGTGGAAGCGCCTCGAGAATACCAAACAATAAGGACAATCAATATGAGGAAAGGGTTAGGATTGGTGCTACCGGAAGCACTGTCAGGGGGACGACGAGAGATGCCGAACAGGCTTTGCAGTGGAAGCAATAGTAGAAGACAGAGGTGTTGACAAGGCCGTATGCAGAGACCACTTGGATGGTGGAGATGCTCCAGGCTTTTTGACGGAGAAGGCCTGTCTGTGCAGACAGCGGCAAGGTCAGGGGCGCTAGCCCATGATCAGCAAGACATCTGGTTCCAAACCAACTTCTCCGAACTTGTGAGCAGACTAAGGCGTTTTCATTCAGAAACCAGACGAAACTGCATGTCTCAGTCGGAGCCTTTCTGAGACATGTAGAGGGACCTCTTCACCCCACGATGTCATGTCAATATGGGAAGGGCAAAACCCACTGCCAAACGTTAACCTCGAACACTTCAATTCTTGGTCCTGCATCAAACCAAATTTGCAGTCTTCCTGCGCGAGAATCACAAAGCTGTTCCTCGAACAGCATAGTTCACGGCAAGCAAGGAATGTATCGCCCTGGGGTCCCTGATCAAAACAAGCTAGAAGGGCTCCCAGTTTGCAGAAATCGATCTTGATGCCTGCCGATAGGAGGCGGAATATAACCTACTCCCGGCAAGTCTGTGATGGCGAATGGATGGTTCCACCAGATCGGTGACCGGGGGAGCTCCGTAGGCAATCGGAGCTTGGTTTGTTGGGGTTGCCTGGGGTGGGAGTGTGCGGTGTGCCGGGAGGCCTGCTCGAAATCATCTGCGGCGCAAGGAAGCAGTCCAAATTCGGACGGCTGATTATTGGCAAAGCCAAAAGCTCAAAATGATTCTCTCTTGCGCTATTCCAATCTCAATTCCGTCTGACTATCGCGCTTCGTGCGACATGGTGTTTGCTGTTCTCCTTGTTTTCCATCGCATTATGCCGAGCTTAGGCATGGCATGGCATGCTCCGAAGATCTTGAGTCGTCCTGGAATTACAGCATGGAACAGTCTAGTACCGTACTTTGCGTTCATCCGCGCGTATGTATTCAAGTATTATTCCAGCCCTATTCGGGAACCGGACATGGGAATGCTGCTGCACGGTAACTCTCCCACCCCCTGGGGATTGCATTGCATAGGAAGAGAAGGGAACTTGTATTAGCCGCGGTCCTGGGGGCCGAGAATTAGTTGTTCTGGCAGAGCACTGGGCTCCTGCCAATGTCACTGCTCACCACTGCCGGCACTGTCGGAGCAATGGCCGTAAGCAGTCGGGGACGAAAAGGGGGGAGATTCGTCAATTAGGGATAAATCAATGAAGTGAGGTTCTTTTTGGCTCAGAGGGATCTCCCAGGTATGCCCGCTGGATGGCGCGGGCCGATAGCTGTTTTTTTGTTATGACTCCTTACATACTGCCTGCAATTTACCAAGTCCTGTCTTCACGAAGATCGATAGAGACACGAGTATCTTTCTCATTCCATTCCAGGAGTAGTAGTTAGCGAAACACTTTTTGACACAGCAATCAGAGACAGGGCAGAGATGCACTACAAATTCCGAACCAGCAATCCGGGTCCGTCTCTTGACATGTCGTGTCGATCTCTACCCTTGGTTCGCTGAGGTTGCTTGCGGTCGAGCTGGTCGCTCCAGCACGGCTGGCTGGCAAGTTGCTCGGACATTAGTCTTGGCCAGAGCATGCAAAAGCAAGTCAAGCATCGCATCACCATTCACCAGTCCAATCGAGAATAATAATACTAACTGGTGACACTCTTGTCTGCTCACTCCGACGCCACCTGATTGCCCTCCAACAACAGTGGACAGTGTGCCTGATATTCTGGGTCGCTATGTTTACGACCTAGGTCCGAATATTGGATGGTTTCGCCTGCCCAGCAGTACAGCGGTACAGGAAAGGAAACAGAATTAAAGTGACGGCAGAGTGCGGCTTGTTTCTCTACGCAGCTGTGTTGCGGTGGCCCTGTCGGGCCGTGCTATGTCATCATTGCTCGCCATCTCTCGTCTTTTCCTTGCCGTTTCCCGTTTGACCTTGTCTGGCCTACTTGTTATCATCGTCCGCTCCTCATACTCCGTAAAAGTCCTGCCATGCACAGGCACAGGCACAACTTCACGAGGCATGGAAAGCCTAGTGTAGTGCCCATCATGGGCTTGGGGGGATGAAGTCAAACCTTCCAGAAGGCGGATTGTGCTCCATCGCAAAGTAGTGGATGTGCTGCGCTGCACTGCACTGCATTACACTGCATAACACCAAACTAATCCACGCTGCATGACGATGTAATCATTGTAATGTACCACCACTTGAGTCTGGCTGATTATGGCGGCATTGCTGCCCGCCCTGATCTCTGCCAAAACCGTATCGTCGTACTAGGCCGGTCGAAGGCTCAGCTGGCTCCTTCATCTGATCGAGTCTACGAGCCCACGGCGCACCAGGTCTTCCGTCCTATCACCATTCGCACGAATCGCATCACAGGGAGTGCCATGCAGCTAGCCGTTCCGTCCGTTCATGACAACCGCTTTAAGCTTTGACATGCCGTAACTCTACACCATCATCCGACAAGCAACCGTCCTTCACAGACAGCAACGCAAAACGCCGCGCCTATCGCACCTGTAGATTTGGTGAGCAGTCGGGTCCTTTATCTCGAAGCTTTGCAATCTTATACTTCTGTTCAGCCTGCAAATAGACTCGCCAGTCACTTGAACTTCCTAAATGCGCTTCTTTTGATGGAACGGTACGAAACTGTCCACTTTCTGCTTTTGGCAACAAGCAAATATGCATTATTTTGTGAGCCAAAATTGACAAATAGATCTAGACTTCAGGCAACTACCCATCCGAAGTCCTAGGCTTTGAGTGTGAACCGTTTGAAGCTATGGTCAACGGTGCATCTCGTCTGACACTCATTCGGTGGGCGCCACAAAACTCTATTACAACCAGTTGATGAGTAGCCCTTCGCGATGTAATGCTGTTAGCGGGGTAGTCTTAGCCTTCTCAAACATTTTGGATGGAACTGGCATCCTCAAGCGAGTAGCATTTTTGCCTGAATGTCGATCACTGCACGTCTCCAAGTTCAGCATGATGGTTTCAACTACTAGTTCTAGCTGAGGCATCAGATGGTACAAATGAGATACTAAACTCAAAGCTCAATGATTCTCTTCCCCGGTACACGTCCCTCTCAAACTCTATTTGCAGATCATAGCATAAGTCTGGCTCTTGATTTCGAGGTTCTCGCTTCGCAAACAATTCCCTTTTGCGAATGAAGCACTTATGGGTTTCTGAATAATGGACGAGGGCGTCAGATCTAAAGGCTAGTGCCGATGAAAGAACATAGCGCCGGCCCCGTTCCTTTGAGTCTGATTGAGATGGGTGCGTAAGGAAATCGGACATTTATTCGATGGCGCTGCAAGGATTCTCCCCCGACGGTATCCTTGAGGACCTCTCGGCAGACGTCCCAAAAGAATCAAGATTAGTATGGTCAGTGGGATGGGGTCGGGTTTTGGAGACTAAAGATGACTAGCAGGCGGCTTGCCGTACTTTCTTCGAGGTGATTGGCACAGGCCTATGAGAGGTTGGTTACTCCTTTTAATAGAAGAAGGTTCTATATCATGAAGACCTAGTCCACGGGGAATAGGACTATCAGCTTTCAATGGAGAACTGCCATGGGAAGCTGAAAACCCCTAATAACACTAAAGAAAAACAGAAGAAGAAAAGGCCAACAATTATCCTTGAGGAAGTCGAGTGTTCCATTCCTACATCCATATCACGACTGACAGATTATTTCTTCAGCGAGAACATCAGCGAGTTCTCCGTACTTACTACTTTCTCCATACGCGAGGGATTGCCGCGTTGGTCGCTATATCTTACGTTCCTAGTCTGCGGTACCTAAATAATTATGACAGCTAGATTTCACATGCATGTACCTAGTCACAACTAGCTATGACTAATCCTATCTCGTGGCCTGATCGAAACATCGATCTGACGATTATCGATGGGCAAGCATCACGGGTCCCCTTCCTCGGTCCAGTGGATGGGTCGTCCAGCTCATCTCTTCTGGCTAGTTCTCTTCGCAATTTCCGACTTCCGGGGCACAATGTGGACAGACCCGGCACAGCTGGTTCTGTAAGTGTTCCTGGGCTTTGGGAGAATCACAAGATATCTAGGGGTTTGGGATTCTGGGGATGTTTAGGCTGGAGGTACTCGGGCTTAATGCCTTCAAAGATGTTTGTTTGCATGCGTTTCTGACGCTCTTGTTGTCCATTGATCCTAGGTTGACTTATTCGAGCTGGCTCTGAATCCAGGATAATCTGGACCGGTCTGGTCCCCCAAAATTCGCTTGCAACTTGGGGATGGTGAGATAAGGCCTTCTCACAGCAACACACTGTCCGTGAGGCTTCCCGCCTGCCAACAAACATTACGTACGAACCGCAGCTCGATAGCAACTCGAAGCTTAGAACAAGTTGAAAGAAAGCATCTGAAGAGAGACTTCCCACCAGCAAGCAACTAGTCACCGAAAGCCTGCCACTCTCATGTATGAACAGCCTCTTCAACAGCCGGTACTGTCCACATGAGGGCGTGCCCAGGCCCCAGAGCTTGCGGGCAGGGTCCAAGGAGCCGTTGCTGCACAACATCCCGGACTCACATGTCCCTACATTGCAGCATTGCCGGCATCCATGCTGATTTTCTTGGAACTCCTCTTTGTAGGCTCTTTTCTTGACGGATGCCGAGAAGAACTGCCCTTAGACCTTTGGTTCGCGAAGGTCATTGATCAAGTTGCCTATGACTTCGAAGTCTCACTGGAATTACTTCGGCTTTAATTTATGGCTAATGATCCACTGAGCGTGAGAGATTTGTCTTCGGTTTACAGTCAAGCAAAGTACTCCCATACAAAGTGGTTGTGTCGATGCGCAGTTCTGGTGGAGGCGCAGACATTTGGAGTCACCCAAATCTAGCAGTTCATTTAACAAGTCTTCAATGCGATTGAGACTACAAACCATCACATTTCTTAGACTAGAACAACTTAATTCCCTATTTTCTTGCTCCCTATTCTTTTGCTCCATGAACAGAGACTTGAATGCATTCGCAATTGACAAGAGTCGTTCCCAATGCCTGACCCCTTCCAACCTGGCCCGCAGAACTTCGTTGGAGAGACACAAATTTCGCCCCTTTCCTCACACTAGCGGCCAATCACGAGGATTGAAAAAGATCCGGCACACTTGCTGGAATACTGAGCCTCTTCTCGGTCATTGCAGAATTTCGGGACTTTGTTTTCTTCCAGCGTTGAAAAAGAGGTCGTAAGCGAATATCGCTTACCTGTTTTGGGGCGACAGCAGGATATTCACGTAACTTGACATTTGGCTACCCGGGAGGCCATGTATATGGTATGAAGGAGCTGTCATAACGGTACATGATATGAAGAGGAGTCCACTTCGTTGTGCTGGTAGGAACTTAAGGCTAGGTTATGTTCATCTATCGTTGTGTGAGAGTGGTGGATGCAAAGGGAAACAGTTGAGCAGTTGAGCATTGGGTATATTCATCTGCTTCATGTTTACGCAAGGTCCTCTTTGTTGCTTCACATGAGCTGGCAATAATCCCTTCACAATTCGACTAAAATGATATCGCAATGGCAATAGCCACGCAAGCTCTCAAAATGCGAATCAAGCGAATCGGACTTCGTGTCCGTCTCTTCGAGATCAGTATCGCAGATCATAATTCAGCCGTGAATAGATGCTGCCAATGTTCTTGAAGTAGCAAAGGAATTTCTTTGGAATCAAGATACGGCTTGGTGACTGTGCTCATTCTCTTACTGGCTGAAGTATCGCAGAAGGGAGAAGATGAATAGCAGAACGAATAGCTGGGAACTGCTTTCCAGCAAAGGTCCTGGTCAGGGCCGTAAAAATCATGAATGTTCCCTATAACAGGTCAGAAGAGTGACATAAGTCGATTGCAGCACGTCAATTTCTGACCTTGACAATCTTCTTGCAAGAGAAGGTTTCCAATGCTTCTTGACCTGAGGCGTGGGTAGAAAATTGCGAAAAATCTCCTAGAAGTAGGTCACTTGCCCTTCTGAATCAGTCGACAGCGCAATTCTCGTGAAAACATCAGCAAGCAACCAACAGAAAAGCAAACGGAGAAGAAGAAAAAGGTCTCAATCCATGTTTCCCCCACAGCCAAGAGTACGACAAAATTTTCGAACGCAGGAAGAAATATTGCCGAGATCCTCGTCGCGCAGACGTCCATCCATCAGCTCAGAAGGGCATCGGTCGGAGCACGCCGGGCGGGGCTCTCGTGACAACACTCCCCGAGCAGCCCAGAGCCCAGACAAAACGCATGATTCGCAGAACCATCACTAAAAGACACTGGCAGTGGCCGCCGCGGGCCATGATAAGAGCGTACTCGATGATAGGGCAGAGGCGCCCAGAAGGCAGCGGAAAGCGAGCCGCGGGGTTGTGTTCTCGCAATGCTATTTGCGCTCGCACGCCTATCGCATGCACTCCCCGCTCATCGGTACCAGCCGTGTCGGTGGGCTCCAACCCAATTCACGATGTCAGTCTGCTAGAAAGTGCTTTTTTTATTGTCTGCGCTGGTCTGTGTGGACGGAAGGCTGGTGAGACTAAGTTATGGCTGCGACTAGAATGGTCGGCTGAGGCTTGGAAATTTGTTTAGCTGGTGGTGATCGAGATAAGAGAGATAGTAATTGGCATGATGTCTATAACTATATATGACCTCGTCGTGCTGTCTCTTCGATGGTGGTTTTGGAAGACATCATCAGCATCAGCATCAGCTTCAGCTTCACCAGCCGCTTGGATTTTTGGGTCCCATTCCGACTCCAGCAAAAGGTCCACCTATTTGATCCAGCTACTAGCCAAGTCTAGAATAGGTTCCACCAAACCCTAAAAGTTGCAACATCACGGTTCATATTCAGCCAGTTCAATCTCGAAAATCAACAAAAAGAGTTCTTGAACGTCGTTGCGATGGCCTATACAGCAAATGATGGTCCCCAGGACCTACCAGACAGAATTGGCGACGAGACTTCTCCCAAGCGATCTATCGTGCAGCATGTCTCCCACATCACCAAGGCATTCACGACAAAACAGGGATTGATCGGGACATATGACTACGGTGAGAACTGGGTGTTCTCTACATTGGAGAGCAACGACTGATAATTGCCCAGCCTTCCTTTTCAAGCCCAATTTGCCATTCATGAAGAAGTCAACTCGCCGAGCTCCATTTTTCGGACTTCAGGATAGCATGCCAGTTGTTCTTGCGCTCTTGCTTGGATTCCAGCACGCATTGGCTATGTTGGCTGGTGTCAGTAAGTTTGTTCGGACATCTATACTGCGGATTGTGTTTTCTGACACGTTTTTACAGTCACCCCTCCGATCATCATTTCCAACTCTGCCAACTTCACGGCGGAGACCACTCAATATTTGGTTTCCACGTCTTTGATTGTCTGCGGTATCCTCTCTTCGATCCAGATCACTAGAGTAAGCAAATTACTTTTCTCAGCTGCTCTCCTGTTGTCATCCTGGGGTGTTCACAACAGATAAGCGAGATGTTACGGAACATATCACTAACCACTGGATATACAGTTCCACATCTACAAAACACCTTACTACATCGGCACCGGTTTGATCTCTGTAGTCGGTACCAGTTTTGCCATCATTCCTATCGCAACTAATGGTCTCGCCCAAATGTACGCGAACGGCATGTGCCCAACCGCAGCTGACGGTACCAAACTCCCCTGCCCCGAGGGCTACGGTGCAATCCTCGGCACGGCTTCCCTCTGCGCTTTATTGGAAATCGGTCTTTCTTTCATGAGCCCAAACCTGCTCAGGAAGCTCTTCCCACCGATCGTTACCGGGCCTACCGTCATGCTCATCGGTGTTCACTTGATCGAGAGCGGCTTCAAGGGATGGGCTGGTGGATCTGGAAGTTGCTATGGACGTCCTGAGACTGGACCGTTCATGCTATGCCCATCCAACTCTGCTCCTCATGCATTGCCATGGGGTTCTGCTGAGTTCATCGGACTTGGTTTCTCGGTGTTCGTTACCATCATCCTCTGTGAACGCTTCGGATCGCCAATTATGAAGTCCTGTAAGTTTCTAGGCACATATGAGAGAGACTTCCGACTAACCTGTATGTAGTGAGTGTTGTCGTGGGTCTTTTGGTTGGTTGCATCATCGCAGCCTCCACTGGATACTTCTCCAACTCCGGGATCAATGCAGCACCAGTTGCATCCTTCATCTGGGTCAAGACATTCCCACTCTCCGTATATGGGCCTATGATACTTCCTTTGATGGCTGTATATCTCATCCTCATGATGGAAGCTATTGGTGACATCACGGCAACATGCGATGTATCCCGTCTCCAAGTTGAGGGAAAGCTCTTCGACTCTCGCATTCAAGGAGGTGTCCTTGCCGATGGTCTCAACGGAATGTTGGCTGGTCTCTGCACCATCACTCCTATGTCGACCTTCGCCCAGAACAACGGTGTCATTGCACTGACTCGTTGCGCCAACCGAAAGGCCGGATACGCCTGCTGTTTCTTCCTCATCGTCATGGGTGTATTCTCCAAGTTTGCTGCTGCTCTCACTTCGATCCCAGCATCTGTCCTCGGTGGCATGACTACCTTCCTCTTCTCCAGTGTGGCTGTCTCCGGTATGCGCATCGTGTCCACTGTCCCTTTCACGCGCCGCACACGTTTCATTCTCACCGCTGCCCTTTCCCTTGGATTCGGTGCCATTCTCGTGCCAAATTGGTTCTCATATGTCTTCACCTACGAGGGAGACAACAAGGCCAAGAAGGGGTTCTTTGATGCCATTGCGTTGGTCATGGAGACTGGTTTCGCTTTGACGGCTTTCATCTCTTTGGCTCTGAACCTTTCATTGCCGGATGAGGATGAAGGAGAAGAGACCGAGAGTCTCGCGGGTGATGAACGACGAAGTGATGATGAGGAGGCCAATAGTGCCGAGACTCAGACATATACTGGCAAGCAGGCCGAGGGGAGCGCGGGCCCTTATAGAGCTAGTGGAAGCATTGCTGATGAGACAAAGCTATGATTGATGATGGTGGTAAAATAAGAAATACATAGATATCACGGAGTTGGGACCTTGGAGCGAGTTGAACGGATGCTGTACCACTATCGCTAGAAAAGCCATACGAACTTTTGTCACTTCCCTTGACAGTGTCCTCTGACATGTGTGGAGACAGTCACAGTCTTCAGCTGTGAGTGATATACTCTCAACCACCTGCTACGACTTGTTCATTCGATATTCTGGTTCTCGCCATATACTTCGAGAAGGTATGTGCGAAGCTGCTAATAAAAAGGTAGCATGATGAATTACTGGTAACCAGGCTGATCCATATTGGAAGCCACTTAATAGTTACAGGCGACAAAGAGCTTGATACCTAAGAAGGGCACTCTACTGTAGGAGGTGTCAAATGCAGCCCCCCAAGCTATCAATCTTTGTGTGGTGACATGGCATGTGTCTATGCGAACTTGAACGGTGGACGACCTTACCCAAGCTGAAACCTTGAGAAGTTGTGAATACTTTCTGTGACTTTTGTTTATGGCCCAACAAGAGCGAAACAAAGCGGCTGTCCTCAGGTGCCACTTACTTGACTTACCTAGGTAGTCAGGACCGATGGAGGCGAAAGCTTAACGGGTCGATGCAGGTACAACCTTTGTACCACCAGTCGTACTTTACCAAGTGCGACGTCTCACCCGTTCCGTCCCTTCTTTCGCTCGAGAGCCTCAAGGCCCTCAACTCAACATTGGAAGACACGAGGGTGGCGAACTGCCAATGTTCAGCCTCGGTTTAAGCAGTCAAAAAATGTGGACTCTGTGGAGGTGGCGTGCCGAAGCGAGTGGCGGAAAAAGCGGATTGGAATGTTCTCTGCAGATTTAGCGCGCAGGAAACGTGATCTTTGTTGGGAGAAGCTAGACCAGGAGTAGTAAGGTCTGGGGACGGTGTGGGCCGTTGGATGAGCCGGGACTTTGGCAGTTCGAAACTTGACAGCGGCCAGAAACACCGACTCATGCGAGATGATAGAGTGAACGAGAGCGAGCGGAGTGCCAGACGAGACTTTAAAATTCAAACCCTTTCCTATCGAAGGCATGATGATGGTGACACTCTGTCACATGGATGGAAAGGCGACGGAGGCGCGCGTCGTTGTTGAGGCAGAATCATAGCAAAGGGGTCCCAGGCTCAGGAACGTGAAGGCGATCCAGCGAATCCCCGTCCAGCGTCATCAGGACGAGAGACCCCTAAAATGCAAGGGCTTGCTTAACTTAGATCCCGGTGGGTCACCTACCTAGTGGCGAGTTTATCTTTCGGTTGGGCTGCACCAGATCAGACGAGAGGATATCTGTACAAACAATTTTGTAGATAATGTTCTAAGGCAGGGCAAGTAGAGGACATCGCAAGATCATTTGTGACGTCGCATGATTTAGAAGTACTGTAAACAATTCACAACTCGTGTTCTCGAGTAGAAGTAGAAGTGGCGGCATGTTTATCCGCCTGGATACCTGTTTTCGCGACGTTCCGAATAAGGGAAGGGGGATGAGAGCTTCGACCAATGAAACGCCATTTATGTGCGTTTTGTTGAGCTCAGGTTGAACCCCTTCCCTTGATCTCCCTCTCCCTCCTTCTCATCCCATCAATCCTCGGCACGAATTTAATCTGCATGCTTGCTTGCTTGTGAGCTTGTGAAAGAGCGACATTCTTTTGATCTGTCTGCTAGATCAGCAATTTGTCGTCCTACAATTGGCGGAATTCGAGGACGAAAGGAAAACTGGACCTCGAACTGCCTGCACCTTTTCCGATCCAGCAACGATATCACGGCCTAGTCCTAGTCCAAGTCCATCCCATCCCACCAAAGTCCCAGACGCACTTGACTACTTTACTGAGCCCCTCCAAACTCCACCCGGCCCAGAGCCAGCCCTGCAAAAGTCTTCCCTTCCCCACGCCTTTTTGCCGACGGGTCCTGCTGGTCCCGCTAGTGCAGCTGCGAAACACATACAGGTATATCTTGCCGCCATCCTCCTCTTCTTTCTTTCCTCCTTACGACACAACTTTCACACTGCCCTCACCCACAATGGCATCTCAAACACAACAACCACCATCTGGCATGGCGAAGCCACCAACCAAGAAGTTCGATCCTAAGAAGCCTCACATCACCGAAGAGCCCATTACTAGGGCAAACTGGTACAAGCATGTTAACTGGCTCAATATCACCTTGATTGTGGGAGTACCCATCTATGGTCTCATCGCCGCATACTGGACACCTCTCCAGCTCAAGACTGCCATTTGGGCAATTTCATATTACTTCATGACCGGTCTCGGTATCACAGCCGGTAAGTTCATCGAAAAGTCACCTCTACTGGGACGCGTCCCTGACAAAAAACCATTTCAGGTTACCACAGACTTTGGGCACACACATCCTACTCAGCCCGTCTTCCTCTAAAGATCTTCCTCGCGGCCGTTGGAGGTGGAGCTGTCGAAGGTTCAATTAGATGGTGGTCGAGAGATCACCGTGCTCACCACAGATACACCGACACTGACAAGGACCCATACTCCGTCCGGAAGGGTCTTCTGTACTCGCATATCGGATGGATGATCATGAAGCAAAACCCAAAGCGTATCGGCCGTACCGACATCTCCGATCTGAACGATGACCCCGTCGTTGTCTGGCAACATCGCAACTACATCAAGACCGTTATCTTCATGGGAATGGTCTTCCCCTGTCTCGTCAGTGGTCTCGGATGGGGAGACTGGAAGGGAGGTTTCATCTACGCTGGAATTCTCCGAATCTTCTTCGTCCAACAAGCTACTTTCTGCGTCAACTCTTTGGCACACTGGCTCGGTGACCAGCCATTCGACGACCGCAACTCTCCAAGAGATCACGTCATTACTGCTCTCGTCACTCTTGGTGAGGGCTACCATAACTTCCACCACGAGTTCCCATCCGATTACCGCAACGCTATCGAATGGCATCAGTATGATCCTACCAAGTGGTCAATCTGGCTGTGGAAGCAAATGGGCCTCGCATTCGATCTGAAGCAGTTCAAGCAAAATGAAATCGAGAAGGGCCGTCTCCAACAACTCCAGAAGAAGCTTGATCAGAAGAGACAGACTCTCGATTGGGGTATTCCTCTCGAGCAACTGCCTATCATCGACTGGGATTCTTACCAGACTGAAGCCAAGAACGGCCGTGCTCTCGTCGCTGTCGCCGGTGTTGTCCACGATGTGACCGACTTCATTAAGGATCACCCAGGTGGAAAGGCTCTGATCACTTCTGGTATCGGAAAGGACGCTACCGCCATCTTCAACGGTGGTGTCTACAATCACTCCAACGCCGCCCACAACCTGTTGTCGACGATGCGTGTTGGTGTTATCCGAGGTGGATGTGAGGTTGAGATCTGGAAGCGAGCTCAACGGGAGAACAAGGACATCTCCTTTGTTTCCGACTCGGCAGGAAAGAAGATCATTCGTGCTGGCAGTCAAGTTACACGGATAGCCGAGCCCGTAGCGTCAGCCGATGCTGCGTAAGCTTCATATCCTGTGTCGTGCTTACCATGCACATTTAATGAGTCGATGACAAGGGCTGTCTGTCCGACTGAGGAAAAAATTGCATTTTGATGTTTCTGAGCGTGGGCTTGTTTACTAGATCGGGAGGCGTTATTGGCGGGGGTTGCGTCTCTGGTTTTTCCTTCGTCTTGAAGAGAGTGGATTACATTCGGGCACTCATTGTATGGTTTATTTGTACCCATTGGTGTACGATGTGAGCATTAGGCCTGTGGGCATAGAAATATAGAAACATAAATACACCATCCAAACAGATGAGCTTCTTTTCAATGGCGTTGTGAATCATTAAATGCAGCGACAAACATGACTTCTTGATGTTATACAACATATCAGAACCCAGCTCGCCATAGTTCCATTCAATCTTGAATCCCGCAAGACCAGTGGATTTTCTCTCCCAAAGGACTGCAACAATTAACAGAGCTCCATCATCCCAAGCGTAAAAAGCAGACCCGTTTTCACATGCCTGTCATCTCTCCCGCTTGACCCTCAGCACCGAACAATATCCCACGGACCACAATCCCATCCCCAACGAAAATATATCAAACACGTCATGATGACCAGATCATAGACCCTTGAAGATTTGTCTCCCTACTCGCGACTTGTGGCAATGCAGTTTCAACGTTTTAGCTTTGCATAATTGAGATTTGTGGATATGAGCTGATACTCAACAATTTTCTTTTTATGTTTCGGCACTCGATATCGAGGTTGCTCATAAGGGTTCGCATGTGATACTCAACGAGTCCCATTCTGACAGGTACGATATGCTGTAGTGAGGTACAATTGAGTGTACCTTATCTAGCCAGTCCCATGCAGTATCCTACACACGGTGATACAACAGGAACGAGCTCTCATGAAAGGTCATTCTTACTGGACAGATTTGCGGCATGCACGTACTGTAACAGCTGGCGCTGCTAATATAACATACTGCCACTTATCCTGTCACCCCGTGCCAAAGCTGTCCATGACGAGATGTAAAAGTGACACAGAACTTGGACGGGCGATAGGGAATAGTCGATGGTTTGCAATTATGCTTGATTGCCCTTGGAACCTCTTCTCAACTGCAATATGCCGCTTGAAAACTGCAGGCCAATGCCCCTCGACTGGTAGGAAATAGTCTATCATGACACCTCTAGCATCTATGCATAGAAAGTCGCGATCCTTGACTCAACCCAAACGCCACCTTCTCATTGCCAGAAGATATATCTACTTCCTCACCATCACCTTCTCCTTTGAAAATACCAACCAGTCGCAAGTCACCAGTCATCAGCCACCCCCTCTCCATGCTCATATCTTCGCTACCGGCGGATCAATACTAACCTTTCCATGCTCACAGGTCGCCAACACTGCCCCATCGCTTGCCCTCTTTATCGTCCCCATCAAACTACACAACCTCTTCCCAGCATGCACGACCTCGCTCTCAATCAACACCTTCTCTCCAAGCGGCACTGGTCTAATATACGTAACATTCAACGTCCTCGACACGCCTGCGTAAGCCCAAAACCCTGGCTTGGCTATGGGTGCCAGCGCGGCTGTCGTACAGAAGTCGAAGATCGTGGATGTGCAACCGCCGTGTAGGTTGCCAAGTCGGTTGCAGTGCGATGGCTGCACGGTGTATGAGAATACGGTGCGGCCGGGGTTGGATGAGGCGGATTCAAGGACGAGATTGTCGCGGAGCAGCGAGGCAGCCCAGCCCTACGAGGTGGGTTAGGTGAAATCTTGTCATGGAGCAGAAGGGATAGAAGAGAAAACAAAAGGTAAGTAGAAATACTGCTAGGTGAACGAATGGTGACACATTGAAAATCCTGGTCAGAAGTCGTCAAGGGACGAGAATGAGACCTTGATGCTCGATCCGGGTTATTGATACGAATTCAATACAGTAAATTAAGTGAAGGCAGCTCAGAGCATAATTTCAGAGAGAGCAGAAGACCAATTGAATCAGGAGGGAAACACTGCAACACATACTTGGTAAATGTCTGCTGACATAGAGCCCGTGAACAAAGCCTTTACTCTATCCTCAGCAGAGACATCGTCTCCGGTAGGCACTCCGACCAATTCATGGCCCTCTGCTACTCCCGGCATAGATACTTTTGTTTTTGTAGGAGCCATTGCGATTGTTCTGAGTCGACAGAAGAGGAATAAACAATAGGAGGCATGGCAGTTGAAGTCTGGGGTAATGTTGTTACCGACAGATGCGAGCCGAGGTCTTCTGTAATCGCGCTGATTATGCATGGTTGCCTCATGATAATGTTGGTGCCTCATCACCACCCCAGCGCGTTTCCAATGTTTACTTCGCGTTGCGCAAACCAAAATAATCGACAAATTCAACCAACAACGACAACGGCCACCACATACCGCAAAAATGAGGATCGTGGAGGTCATTATAGACGTATTTATTTACTTCGCTAGCTCTAGTATATCTGCTGATAATGATAGGGTTTCAAATCGTACGCTGTTCGAACCGTTATTTCAGGATGGTAAATAAACAAAGTTAACCAAAACCCCCTCGCTGCGGAACTGACCCTGCAACTTAGGGACGAATCTTTCAACTCAATCACAGGTCTGAACGGAAGTGGAAAGTCTAACATCCTCGACTCAATATGTTTCGTTTTGGGAATAACGAACATGACAACGGTCCGCGCACAGAATTTGCAGGTATGCTTACTCTTGAACATAGCGCTGTGCAGTATTGACTCTGCCTCAAGGATCTCATATACAAGCGTGGACAAGCCGGAGTAACAAAAGCCAGCGTAACAATCGTTTTCGACAATCGCGACAAGAAGAAGTCTCCCATCGGCTTTGAGGAATATGCGCAGATCAGTGTCACCCGACAGATTGTGCTGGGAGGAACGAGTAAATACCTGATCAACGGCCACCGCGCGCAACAACAGACAGTCCAGAACCTTTTTCAGTCCGTCCAGCTAAACATCAACAATCCTAATTTCTTGATTATGCAGGGTCGCATCACAAAGGTTCTGAATATGAAGGCGGTCGAGATTCTGGCTATGATAGAGGAGGCAGCCGGGACGCGCATGTTCGAGGATCGTAGGGACAAAGCGTTCAAGACTATGGCGAAGAAGGAGATGAAGGTCACCGAGATCACGGAATTGCTAAAGGACGAGATTGAGCCGAAGTTGGAGAAGCTGAGGACTGAAAAGAGAGCCTTCCTGGATTTCCAGCAAACGCAGAACGACCTCGAACGGTTAACAAGGGTAGTAGTGGCACACGACTACGTCAAGCACCAAGAAAAGCTGAAGCAATCGGCTGGTGATCTCGAATTGAAGAAACAGCGGCAAAAGGACCTGGAAGAGAACGCAGTGAAGTTAAAGAACGAGATCGAATTCTTGGCCGAGGATGTCAAGAAAGTGAAGGCACAACGCGAGAAGGAGCTCAAGAAGGGAGGCAAGGCGCAAGCTCTCGAGGCTGAGGTGAAGCAACACTCCAACGAGATGGTACGGTTAGCGACAGTCACGGATCTCAAGAAGTCCAGTTTGGCCGAAGAGAAGGAACGGAAAGCAACCATCCAGAAGAACGTCAAGGAGCTTGAAGCTCTGTTGAAGCAAAAGACGAAAGTCTATGAGAAGTTACAGGCTCAATACGACACGGCTAAACAGGAGTTGGAAAAGCAAAGCCAGGAAGCAGAGACCAAGGAGGAGCTTCTCCAAACTCTCCAGACAGGTGTTGCGTCAAAAGAAGGCCAAGAAAGTGGGTATCAAGGACAACTTCAGGATGCCAGGAATCGTGCCAGCGCAGCATCAACCGAGCAAGAGCAGGCCAAGCTCAAAACGACACATCTTGAGAAACGCATCAAGGAAGAAGAGCCTCGAGCCAAGAAAGCCAAGGATCAAAATGCTGGTCTACTAAACGATCTCGAGGGACTGAGGTCACAGGCCCAGAAGCTCGAAAAGGAACTCGGCAAGTTGGGCTTCGAGCCTGGAAAGGAGGATGATATGTACAAGCAGGAATCAACTCTGCAGCAGACTATTCGCAAGCTTCGTGAGCAGTCGGATGGTTTGAAGCGAAAAGTCGCAAACATCGACTTCAACTATGCCGACCCTACTCCTAGTTTCGACCGATCGAAGGTTAAGGGATTGGTTGCTTCTTTGTTTACCCTTGATAAGGAGCGCACTGATGCCGGAACTGCGCTTGAGATCTGTGCTGGAGGTCGCTTGTACAATGTCGTTGTTGATACCGAAGTTACTGGTACTCAGCTGCTTCAGAAAGGAAAACTGCGAAAGCGAGTCACCATCATACCTCTGAACAAGATTGCCGCATTCAGAGCATCTGCTGAGAAGATTGGTGCTGCACAAAAAATCGCCCCAGGAAAGGTCGATTTGGCATTATCACTCATAGGATACGATGACGAGGTATCTA
The DNA here is from genome assembly GCA_017365405.1 of Cadophora malorum. Lineage (NCBI taxonomy): Eukaryota > Fungi > Ascomycota > Leotiomycetes > Helotiales > Ploettnerulaceae > Cadophora > Cadophora malorum. Next base: position 27,223 of record JAFJYH010000087.1, read on the forward strand.
CGGCAATGGACTATGTTTTTGGAAACACCTTGATCTGCGCAGATGCCGCCACTGCGAAAAGGGTGACCTTTGATCCGGCTGTTCGAATGAAGAGTATCACCTTGGAGGGAGATTCATACGACCCATCCGGAACTCTCTCTGGCGGTAGCTCGCCCAATTCAAGTGGGGTTCTAGTCACTCTACAGAAACTCAACGAGCTGACCAAGGAACTGGGCATCCAAGAACGAACGTTGGCAGAGTTGCAAACTACGATGGCACGGGAGAAGAAGAAACTTGATCAGGCCAAGAAGATCAAACAGGAACTTGACCTCAAGTCTCATGAAATCAAGCTTACTGAGGAGCAGATTGGAGGCAATTCTTCATCATCAATTATCCAGGAGGTTGAGAACATGAAGGCCTCTATTGTTCAGCTCAAGACGGATTTTGCAGAGGCCAAGAAGCGTCAAGATGAGGCAAGCAAGGATATCAAGCGCATCGAGAAAGACATGAAGGATTTCGATAACAACAAGGACGGAAAGCTTGTTGAGCTACAAAGTTCTCTCGATTCGCTTAGGAAATCTCTCACCAAGAATGCGGCATCGGTCAAGGTCTTGCAAAAAGAGCTTCAAGGCGCCAGATTGGATTCCGAGCAGGTTGGTGGTGATCTTGCTGCTGCCCAGGAACAACTTCAAGAGGTTGAAGTAACGTTGACTGGCTATGCTGATGAAATTGCTGCACTTGTTGCTGAACAAGCTCAAGTCAGGGTAGGTAGCCTCCCCATCCGTCTGGCTTCTATTACTAACGGTATAGGATACTCACGACATTGCTCAAGCACATCTCGATGACGAACGTGCGAAGCTTACTGGTTTTGACGATGAACTTCGCTCCCTTGAAGAAGCCTCCAGATCAAAAGCCTCTCGTATCACTGAGGAAGGTCTTGAGATGCAGAAGCTTGGTCACCAGGTTGAGAAGTTCCATAAAGAACAGCAGGCTGCCGTTCAGACTGTCGCTCACATGGAGAAGGAACATGAATGGATTGCTGACGAGAAGGATAACTTCGGCCGCACTGGAACGCCATATGACTTCAAGGGTCAGAACATTGCCGAATGCAAAGCGACGCTCCGAAATCTTACAGAGCGATTCCAGGGCATGAAGAAGAAGATCAACCCCAAGGTCATGAATATGATCGACAGTGTTGAGAAGAAGGAAGTCGCCCTTAAGAACATGATGAAGACGGTCATCAGGGACAAGAAGAAGATCGAGGAGACAATCGTCACGCTGGACGAATACAAGAAGAAGGCATTGCACGAGACATGGTCCAAAGTCAATGGTGATTTCGGACAGATTTTTGCGGAGCTTCTCCCAGGCAGTTTCGCTAAGCTCGATCCTCCCGAGGGCAAAACGATAAACGAAGGCCTGGAGGTCAAAGTGTCACTAGGTTCGTAAACCCCCTGATCCCGAAGTATCCGGCTGGCGGCGGGCGGCACTTGAAATAGAAAAGGCCAATCTCGCTAACTCTAATAAACAAACAGGCAAGGTTTGGAAACAAAGTTTGACGGAATTGTCCGGTGGTCAACGGTCCCTGATAGCCATCTCGCTCATCATGGCGCTGCTGCAGTTCAAGCCGGCGCCAATGTACATTTTGGACGAGGTGGATGCGGCTCTGGATCTCTCGCATACGCAGAACATCGGACGGCTCATCAAGAACCGCTTCAAGGGGAGCCAGTTCATCGTTGTCAGTCTGAAGGACGGTATGTTTCAGAATGCGAATCGTATCTTCAGGACAAGGTTCTCAGAAGGTACTTCGGTGGTTCAGGCACTTACTGCAGCGGATTTCGACAAGTGATCGTTGTCGTGGAAGTCCGGGGATCGTGGGGTTTCAATGTTTGCGCAGCATTTTATGTGGGCATGGAGATGGAGTCTGGTACGGTCTGGTATGGTGTGGAAATATTGGAGGTTTTGGTATGGGGTATCACAGACCTGGGCAGGCTTAATGATTGTATGAACATGGAGAATGAATATTTCACGATGATTACTTCGAAGTCATGGCTCGCAAGAAACATTGAATGTTTACACGTGATGCCAAAGATTCAAAAGGTCACGAATCAGTCATGAATTCCCCACTTGCAACAATCTCAGACTGTTGACAGCCTAGGTACTTCAACTTCAGATAACTAAGGTTAGATCATCCAGCCATGAATCCTTCGCGGGGAAGAGCATGGCAGTCTAGAAATCCCCTCACCCAAGCGGCCGGAATACTGCATTTCACATCAAGCAAGCCTGAAGCAGAAGTCGCCGAATTATTGGCCAAGAACACTGTCACGAGCCAAAAGTCGACGTCAAAACGCCTCGCGAGCTGCGTTGGGTGTGCCACCACCGATGCGTGTAAAGGGGTCGGGCTCCATCTCCGGAGATTTGCGGCGCGATGGACCGCATTCTGGAAGGATTGGAAAGGGCAGGTCGAATTGCAGATGTTGTGCAATGTGAGGTTTATTGGATGTTGTTTCTTGTAAGTACTGTAATGAGGGATAGAAGGAAAACGCAATACCAGGGTCAGACTGAGTGATGTTGGCTTGGCTACGAAGGTACTGTACAGTACTGTATGGGTCGTTCGTATCTGATTGTGAGTGGGGTTTTGATTAGATCTGGGCTCTCCTCGGCTGCTCTTCTTTGGCTTGTCACCGTCGTCGCTTGTCGTACTGCCGTATCGCTCGTCGTTCTCTATTTCGTTTCGTTCATCTGAGTGTGGGATGTATCGTATTTCGTAAAGTTGGTGTTCCCCATGGCTGCTAAAGATGGCTGTGACAACTAGTAATGTACCTGACTTACCAAAAAATGTGACCAACGGAATTCGGCGCTTGAAAACGCCTAAGAGGCCGTAAGAATAGTTTGACATTCATAGGCTGTAGCTATTCATCGTTCACCCCATTCTCCGAAGCTCCAAGATCTTTCTGTCGGCTTTGGCTAAAAAATGGCTGGAATGATCTCTTTCCCCAAGCTCTTGTCAACACAGAAGGCAAAGCCAGATTCCGCGCTCTTTCTCGCGGAAGTGGCTGTCACAAGCAGAAAGTCGAGTGCTCAAGACCAGCAAATATGGTCGCAAATATTGGCCGACGCTGCGCCACGAGTATCCGCTCCAAGTCACCAAATAGCCGGCCGCAAGTGACAGGCTGGTTGGTGGTTAGTGAGGAGTAGTAAATGCATAGTGGGTGGCTAGCCAGACCTTTGGCAATCTTGGAGGCGCCGTGAGTGGTCAGGAGCTTTTGCAGCCCTCCCTCCTGGTGCCCCTCCGCCCTGTCGCGGGGGCGGGCAAGAAGCCTGAGTTGCATCTGCATTTCTGCAGCCAGGGACTCCAGGCATTCCAGGGTCCACACCATCCCCCTGGGCCACCGACCAGGGATCGATGATCGATGTGAGACCCCTAAATTCCAGAACGCGCGCGTGCGTGTTTCTCACCCAGACCTGCAGGCAGGCTGCAGCAGCACAGCACGATGGGCAAGTCGCTATCGATGTAATTGAGATCGAGCAGGACAGGAGTCGGCCAACATGCCGTGGCATAACGTCTCGGCTTGTGCCGTCTCATCGCTAAATCTAGATAGTCGAAAGTTGTCGTCGTAATGAAGCCCAGGCACGCAGGTACTGAAAACTATTTGCCTCTTTCTGGGTCATTGAAACCGGCCGAGATGATTTCCTCTTTGGCAGGGCAGTCAGTCAATTGACACGCCACAGCACCACAGCACCACAGCACCACAGCACCACAGCACCACAGCACCACAGCACCACAGCACCACAGCACCACAGCACCACAGCACCACAGCACCACAGCACACGGCTGCATAAAACGCCTCCTTCCTTGCTCCGTCATTGAAGTCTGCTACCCACCCGATCTTGGCAATTGGTTGGCTGGCTGGCTGGCATGTTCGTTCCGTCATATCTTGGATGTTTCTCCGTGTAATGTCAGATAAATACTCTAGACACTTTTCTTCCCTTGTGCCCACGATGCCCTCGCTCATTGTTGTCACTACAGTACTACGTCAACGCAGTGGCCTCGCTGTAGGATCTTTGTCTGATCTGATCTGATCTGGCCTCGGGAACTAAATTTTCGGCTCCAACTCACTAAAAGTTTCCCCTGTTGACCCAAGCCAAAACGGGTATCGAGAACTCGCAACCCCCTGCTGCCCTGCGCTTCCTTGGCCTGCTCTGCTCCAAGTAGTCCACGACCTTGAACTGCGACAGCAGCACTTCACTCACTGCACCACCATCTCCACATCCGCCTCACCTAACTTCACCACCAGGAGACCAGATCACCACGTGTGTTTTTGCGTCCCATTTTCTTGTTTCTGTCTCTCTTCTTCTCTAGTCTCTCCTTGCTCTTCTTACGCTCCTTTGGATCTACTTCATGTACATCGTTTGGTATGTCGTTCGGGCCCCGTCCCCCGTCAAGTTGATACAAAAGAAAGGAGGCTAACTTTTCTTGCGACTTCAGCAAATAGATAGCACTTCCGGTGCTCTTTTTTTCCTCCTACAAATCATCCGGCATGTCCGCATTCATAAAACAATATCGAGAGCTCCTCGAGGACTACTACGAAATATACTCCGCGCAATTGCTCGACCAGATCCCTGTCATCTCCACGCAAACCTACGTTCTGACAGTCCTCGCCGTCTGCATACCCCCCATAATCGCCCTGATATTTTACGAGCGAGAACAAGCAAGGCTTCGTGCTGAAGAACCAAAGGGATGCAGAAAACTCGGCCTGAAAATCGAATCGAATCTGCTCAACGAGTTTGACAAGAAGTTCTCCGAGGGACGACCACCGTCTACCGAGGAGACGTCAGCAGAATGGTGGCGGTTGAAGAGCTTGTGGATATACCCGGTGAAGAGTTGCAGAGGTGTAGAATTGAATCGAGGATCGGTTATTGCGACTGGTATGGAGTATGATCGCCAATTCACCTTCGCTCAATTGAAGAGCCCTTTCCCCGTCAATGCCGCTGCCCCTGAGAAGGAAAAGGCAGCACACAAGTGGGAGTTCATCACGCAGAGACAATTTCCTCTGCTGGCTAAGTTGCGAACTGAGATGTGGGTTCCGGATCAGTCTGTGGATACATACACACCGCATGCTGAGGATGTCGAGTCTGGTGGAGTCATAATCCTAAGCTTCCCTTACCAAGAAGCTGGCTGGAGAGGGATTATGGCGAAATGGGGAGCTTCAGTGAAGGGCACGTACCCAGAGAAGCAATTCCGCATCCCATTCGATCCATCTCCAGTACAGATTGAGAAAGCTGGCTACTCCTACGAGAAGATGACGATCTGGAAGGACACTGTGACGGCGCTGAACTTGGAGATCGAGATCCCAGACGAATTGAGATATTACCTCGGCATTAGCAACAAACTTGGACTTTTCAGAATCGACAATTCAAAGCTACGGGAGGTTCACAGAAATGCGCCAACAAAGGCAGAGCTGGGATATCAGCCAGTGACTGGTTTCCAAGATGCTGTGAGTTGAATGAAATGTGGCGCTCGTCTCGTGCTAATAACAATAGTACCCCCTTCACCTGATCAACCTTGCCAGTGTCCGCGACGTCGAGCGCCAGATGCCCAAAGTCAAGGGTGCCCCTCGTCTCTCAGCTGCCCGGTTCCGCGCCAACCTGATCATCACTGGTCCAGATGCCTACCACGAAGATACATGGCGCCGAATCAAGATTGGATACTACGAATATGATGTATCATGCCGAACTGCCCGCTGCAAGATGCCAAATGTAGACCAAGTCACCGGAGAAAGACATCCCAGCGAGCCAGATCAGACTCTGCGAAGCTTTCGAGCGGTGGATTCAGGCACAGGGCCAAATATTGGCTGTTTGGGCATGCAGATGGTTCCAATAGCTAAGGAGAGCAGTCTCCGTGTTGGAGATGAGATCACAGTCCTGGAAGTCGGAGACCACGAGTACATCAAGCAATAACGGAACTTGCTCTTGGTACCAAGTAGTTCTCCGGCCTCATCGATGGAGGCAAACGAATTCCTAGGCTCTCTTTTGTTTGTGAACGGGGATACCCTACAGGTTTTGTCTGTCTGACTATCTACCTATCTGTTTGATGAAGATGAAAGCGATTTTGAGCGGGCGAAAACAAAAACACACAATACGGAAATGACTGACACACTTAACAACTTTGTAATAGAGAAACAACAGATCGGAATGAGCGAGTACTTTTTGCTGGGTACGGGAGTGAGCCCTTTTTGTTGTTTATAGTATTTTCGTTTCTTATTTTCTAGCTTTTGCATTGCGGCACACACATACACACGGGAAGGGAGACAGGTGTTTTCTTTCGTTCTGTCATATCATTGTCTGCACATGTTTATCTTGTCAATCTTGGAGCAACGGGACGGAGTTGGTAGATTGTGTGGCTGCATAAATGGAAAGGCATTGTATGGATTTTGAAACTCATCTTTGGCTTTTTGATCTTGGTGCCTTGCTATGACTCTCCGAATGACCAGGTGCGCGCCTGACAAGTGCCATTCCCTACAAAATCCTTGACCTGCCAACATGCCGAACTGGTCGCTTGTTAACAAGCGACGTTCGGGCTAAATAAATAATGGCTCCGAAACAACAACAAAAAGAAACACTCCGCCAGACCTCATACATCAAATGTAAAAGAATTCCAAGCAGAAGGTGAAGAAATTCAAAAGGAAATCGGGCGTCAGATGGCAATTTCATACCACCCAACCCCGACGCCCTTGGAACAGGGGCAGATCCGTAAGCTTCGGGGCTTGCTTCACTCTATTCAAGCAACCCCATTCCATAACCATTACACACCACTACATACCAATTCAGAGAACTGGTACTGGCCTGGTAAAATTCGTTGTTTCGTTATATAATTAGGGTAGTGCTTTGCGATGCTCGGCTCCATCGGGTAAGATGTGCCGATATTCGCATGCCCGTTGGGCCAGATGTCAACAAACGAGAAATGAAGTCGGAAAGGTGAGTGGAGGTCTATTTGCAGGACTTTTCCCCATCTAATCTTAATTCTACTCCATGAAATCTTCCAGCATCTAAGAGAAGGCCAATGTTCCGCTCATGCATGCCGCTCACACGACAAATGTCGCGAACGCCTCGAAAGGTCTCAACGACAACACCCCTTCCATCTCCATGACGCCCCCATAGCTACTAACCAATACTCCCTCCTTCACCAACTTCATACCCTGTGGCAATTTCCACTGCACATTCTCTTCTCTGAAATTTGCAATCACCACCACAGTCTCCTTCTCAAAGGTACGTGTGTACGCAAACACATCATTGTGCTCCATATCCAGCATCTGGAAGCTGCCGTAGATGAAGATGTCTTTGTGCTTTTTGCGGAGGCGGAGGATCGCGGCCCAGTATTCGAAGACACTGTTGGAGACGCCGACTTGAGCAGCAGCGTTGATGCTGGTGTACGATTCGTTTTCACGTTGCCATGGTGTGGTAATTGAGAACCCAGCATGAGGCTCGTCGCTCCACTGTTTTAATATTAGTAAGTTTCTCTCGTCCGCCATTGTGGTGATAACTTGCCTGCATTGGTGTTCTAGCGTTATCTCGAGACTTGAGGTTGATCTCCCTCTTCGTAATTTTGTGGAGCTCCTCGTCATCAGGAAACTCGGCCATCATGCTACCAATGTCAGTTCGTGTCCATGTGGTCATTCGGGTTGAACCTACTCTCTCCATGCATTAAGCGTCTCCAAATCCCTATACTCAGAGATGTCCCTCTCAAGTGGCACATTGATCATACCCAACTCCTGGCCCTGGTACACAAAAACGGTACCACTCTGCAAAGCCAAGAACGTAGCAAACATCTTCGCAGACACAACCCTGTACTCAGGCAAATCGGATCCCCAGCGCGAGACTGTGCGGCTTTGATCGTGATTCTCAAGATACAGTGCGTTCCAACCATCGTTCTCGATCATGAAGTGTTGCCATTTGTTGACGATGCTCTTAAGCGTCGACATCTCCCACTTCCGAGGTGAGAACTTTCCTTTCTCTCCAATATCCATGTCAACACTGCATAGCTATCAGATGAATGTTCCCTCCTATAGTTCGGACAGAATACCTACATCTCGAAGTGGAAAATCATGTTCAACTCTCCGCGGTCATATCCCACAGCATCAAGGATATCTTTAGGATCCTCCACACCGGGCATCTCACCAACAGAAAACGCATTATACTCTTTGAGGATCTTCCCCAGGTCGAGCAGGTATTCGTGAAGTCTGGGACCGCAAGCAAAGTACTTGATGCCTGGCTGGAACTCGGTATCTGGTCTAGTGATTTCTGCGTCTGGGAGGCCAGGGACTTTGCTGATGAAGTTGATGACATCCATTCTAGAAGTAGCATATGAGATACTATCATTCAAATGAGAACGAATGGGAACTCGCCTGAATCCATCAACACCCTTATCCAGCCAGAATCTCATGATGTCATGAACCTCAGCTCGAACCTTGGGGTTCTCCCAGTTCAGATCTGGTTGCTCGGGAGCAAAAAGATGCAGATAGTACTCGTCCGATGGTTCATCGTATTCCCAAGCACTTCCTAGATACCTCTTTAGCACGTGTCTTTTAATGCGGGGGGAATTGACAATTACTTACCGCCCCAACATGCGCCCCAATTATTAGGTGGCTGTCTCTTGCCTTGAGCATCATACTTCGGCTTCTTCCACATGTAATAGTCACGATAGGGACTATCTTTTGAAGACTTCGCCTCCTGAAACCATTTATGCTACTCAAATTCATCATTTAGCTCAAGTCTTATCACATGACATATGTATATCCTCAGAATGGAGCTCACCTGGTCACTAGTATGATTGACTACCAAATCCATCACGAACTTCAAGCCCCTCTTATGACACTCATCAATCAACTCATCCACATCCTTCAGCGTGCCATATGGAGCATGGATGTCTCTGTAGTCGGAGATATCATATCCCATGTCTACCTGAGGAGATTTGTAGATTGGACATACCCAGACGATATCGACACCTAGGGCTTTGATATAGTCGAGTTTGGAAGTGATACCTGGGATGTCACCGAGTCCATCGCCATTCGAGTCTTTGAATGATGACGGGTAGATTTGATAGACCGAGGATTCTTTCCACCAGGCTCGTTTGGGGGCGGAGAGGGTTGTCATATTGGCTGTGATTACGGATAGCTTTGGAAAAGCCGGAAAATGTTCGAAGAGAAACAGATTTGGGGGAAATCTGGGGATTGAAAGACTTATATCTGTGGGAAGGAAACACGAATGCCGATCTTGCCCTGGTTCGGTGCCAGATGGGGATGTAGATGCGGAACGGATGCTGCCTCAAGAGGTCTAAATAACCATTTCCGAATTCCGCCTTTCTTATGTATTAAGATCAATTGGGGCAACTGTGAATTAAATCGAAGCTCGTGCAAATGAAGAAAGATCGTGAGTTTAAAGAAGAGAGGTTGATGGTTAATTATTGATTCGCTCGCTTGCTCCAAAAGTGGATTGAGGGGTAAAGCCCAAGTGCCATCATCATGACCGCGACAATTTTCGCTCAATTGACCAAATACCTATTAATTCTATTTATTTCTTTATTCCTCATGCGGTAGGACTTCCAACTGCCAAGAATTTACATCTCGACTGTCAACAAAATCTGTGGTCAAATGTTCTCCACAGTCAACGATGGTGTTCCCACTTCACGAAGACATCTTATAGTACATTCAGGGGATCACGCGGCATCGCTTGGCAACCAGAAACATGGGGAGAAGTCTCCTCCTGGTGATTGATTTAGTAAATTATCGAGGCCTGAGAAGGAGCCGAATATTGAGCGTTTCCGTTTCCTTGTCATCTGGCGACTTTTATCCAGCTGAGGAGCCCACGTATGAACAATCGGTATGGGACAGGGTAGAATGTGCAATGCTCATGCGCTGTTATTGAACTGGTAACATCATATAATTTACTACTAATGACGGACGAAGCAGTGTAGGGAACTATGAAGAAAATACATGAGTGCCCTTTGACGATACCGGGATGAGAAACAATGACCAGTTAGAGAAACGGAAAAGCACAGCAGTAAGTGATAACCACATCCATCCATCATCCTTCCCCCGATCAATATCCACGACCAGCAAGCCAATTATGAGCAACCTCAAATCCTCCTTGTGCTGAGTACTGATGTTCCCAGCAGTGGCCAGAGTTTGGAACTGCGTACCACGAGTAGTTGCTAGCACGCGGGTACAGAGTCTGAGTTTGTGCTAGAATGCTGTATGCGCCGGAGCCACAATTACCTGGTCCGCCTCCTTGAAACCCGAATGAACCACAGAAGACAACATCCTGTTGTCCAGTTATGACGAACACCGAACCCGTGTACCGATTGGCCGTCGGAATCAGAGCACTTGAAGCAGCCTCACCAAGAGTAAGAGTACCTCTATTCAGGTAGTCTTGGTGTACAAAAGCGGGATCGTAGTTGACTCCTGGAGGACCATAAAATAACAGGTACTCAATCCCTGATTCTGAGGTCGCTTGTAGATATCCCAGAGGTAGTGAATTGCTAGGTAGAACGAGCCGTGCAGGCAGCAGACCGGCCGTGAGGGTGAAGCCTGGTATGACAGTCACCCACTATGAATCGGATCAGCATTACCTACAGGTCAGATGGACGCACAGCCCTGGAGTGATGGTGACAGAACAGATTGGATTCGGCATACCTGCTTACTGAACCCTGTGAGAATCGTGGCATCAACATCCGATGGGTACTGGACGTTGAGAACGTTGGCCATCAATGAACCCATGCTGCAACCGACATGAATAATCTTGTCGAAGGCACGGGGGAAGGGTGAGCTGCTTTCTGGGCCCACACGAGCAAGCTTGATGATTTCATGCACAGTCGCTGCTTGGGCTGGCATTTGGACGACGGCAACTCCATCAGGCTTGGTAGAGTTGCCATTACCCAAGCGGTCGAAGGCAAATGTAGGAAAACCTTGCTTTGAGGCATACGAGACCCAGCTGTATCGATCACCATCGAATCCGAATCCTGGGTAGCCGCCGCCAGACCACTTGAAAAGTTAGCAAATGTCCTGGCAGCTGATGCAAAGCCACAAAATGTGTGTGTGTCGAGCCTGGTGGGCTGCCTACGTAGTTACGATCGTATGTCGCAGGATGTGCCAAAAGTTGAAGGGAATTTCTTCGGGACGGAATATCTACTTCAGGTTCGCAATAACGGCCAGCAATATTGTAGGTACCGCGAACAGGCACAGAGAATATTAGAGTGATGACACTTGAGAGGAGACCGAACAGGGAGCCGAGGTCAATGGTTGGATGAATGACCTGGTTTTGATCAGCATAGGAAGAGTCACGGATACAAGCAGAACTTTACGGCATTCTGGGCTTCTATTGTCACAGGAATAATGAGCTCCTGGCAGGTAGGACCTTGTTTCTGTGTCGGAGACGATGCGACAGGTGAAGTAAGACACAGAATTACGAGAGCCAGAGCTCGAATGCAGTGGATGAAGAGGACCATGACGAAAGGGAATTAGTGGTATGATGGCAATTGCTACTTGAAGAAAATCGTTGTATGCAAGTCCAAAATTGTGCAGTGAAGATGAGGGGAGAAGAAGGGCTTTAATCGGAGAAGGCATACATGTTCTTGAGAGCAGCCCTTCGCTCCTGCCTTTCTTGCCTCATCGTCGTTTTCACCTCCTGCACGGCGTTGCTAAATATCCTGGGAACAGGCATCTCCAAAGGACATAACCAAATGCCACAAGCGAAGCCCTAAATGCTTGTCAGGAGGAAAAAACGTATGGCGCCAAAGTAAACACCAGAAGACCAATTGGGAATCGCTTAGATGTCAAGAGCTTGGCATCCATCGTCACTTGAACATATCGGGCTATATACATACCTCGATAGGAGGCTGATATTTTAGGAGTACCCAAGAGAGCGTGGTCAATTCAGAAACTTACGAGACTCGTTACACAAGTGCCCGTCGGACTTTTGCGTCGCAAAATCTGACCACGTGACGATATGAAGGTATGATCTATAACGCAGAGTTGTTCCAGTCACAAAGATTAATTAGCCTCGCACTACTTCCATCAGTAGCCTTGAGACATAATCAACTCATTGTTTTATCCCATATCCAGATATTTATCCATGGCTCATTTTACCTAATAGGCCAACACATCAACGGGTTTTAAGACGGCAGTCTCTGAAGCTAAAACAAGATCCCATGCTAGAACTGTCACCGCCACCAAACTACTCTACAAAGCGATCGATAGCATAGGCGGGAAGGTTTCTATCTACTCAAATCAAATCAATACTTATCGACCTCCACTGCAGCCTCTCCCAATTACCGCACGCTGCCCGGCATGACGATGCCCGAAGTTCAGAACACTAGCCTCGCGGCTTGTTTTGTCGTGTGCGGTTATCTGTCATATCTCAGCTTCACGTCTCCAAATCCCCCACCAAAGACTCCTTACACCAAGGATCGACTTGACAGGACAATGTCAAATTTATCTCTTCGTCGTAATTTGCTCGGATGTCTGTGGTGCTACCACACTGTTCTGATCCTTTTTCCCGATCACGGCTCGACGATATGCATGAACCCAGACCTCCTCAGACGGGATCTTTTCTCTTGGAGCCCATACATCATCTCGTTCATTGCCCTCACGTTCCTGGCTGCACCGATTATCTGTTGGCCTATGCTCAGCTTGGAGAAAACTTCACCTTCCAGCTCGCCAAACCGACCAGGCTCGTCAAGATTGGGTTGTATCGCTACGTGCAACACCCTTCTTATGCACCGCTGTTCTTGATGACAAATGCGATATGCCTGTTCAGATGCAACTGGACGGCGTGGCTGCTTGCGTCCTTCCCTCCGCGCTTGTCAGAGTTCCATGGCTCAGCCATGTTGGAGGAATAGCAACGTCATCAATTGTACTTACTAGCATGTCGATCCGGGTTAGAGATGAGGAACAAATGTTGCTGAAGGAGTTCGGGGAAGAGTGGGAAGCCTACCATCGAAAGACTAAGCGATTCATACCTGGAGCGTTTTAAGGGTGTCAAGCCCAGCTGTACGGCACTCAGCTTGTATCGAGAAGTCTTATGTCACAATAATTGATCGAACGCTTCGGAGAGCTACTCGCACACTTTCGTCTTCGGCACTCTTGCTTCCGTTGGAGCCAAGATGGAATGGAATGTCGTTCCACAATCACGGACAATGTACAATGGACAATGTGCATAAGATTGCCCGGACTGTTCCGGTTGGAGAGGCACTCGATTTGAAACTTGTAGAAGAGACGAGAGGATAAAATCGGAAACGAAACACCATTGTTGATGTCAAATCGTCAAGCGAGCCGAGGCTGTCAAGCATCACACCTCCATATCAACTCGGACGTCTTCTAAACCGTGGAACGTCCCCACCCCCTGGCCATTAGATTTTATACGGGGAGCTTTCCTCCATTTTGTCCCTGGTCGTTCAAACAGATAGAATTTGGCAATGGACAACTGCTGAAGAGTATATTAGTCTCCGAATTAATAAAGGTGAGAAAGCTCGAATGATATAAACCCAAATCAGTGTCGTATATTTCAAGGAGTGCCAAGAACCTAGGAGGGTTCCGGAAAACTATTCTCATCCTGTGCAACCTTTCTCAGGCCTTTCTCCATCCGACTTACTGGGTTCCTGATTGGGAAAATACCAAGCTACCTGGCGCTCAAGACACAGCCGTATCTGACGCGGATGTCGCTGATCGATTGACGGGCTCACAAGAAGCATAATTCATTACCGCAAAGAGAAACAATACAGGTTCATTGGTCGAATTAACAAGCCAAAATGGGGACAAACTACGCTGCCGGGGAGCAAATTCTGAACTCGGTCGATTCCACGTGCCGAGAATGACTCCAGTTTCTCACTAGAGCTGGTCATCATCACTCTGAAAATTTACCATTACTACAGGAACTTGAGTGGTGATGATTCAGTGAAATTGAGCACAAATTGAGCCCGAAAACCAGGAAACAGCAAACAGCGGATTTGAGAGAAATTGCGGAGCCTGTACTTATCTGCTTCTACCTGAAATGAAGCGAGCACCTTGCAACAAACCCGAACACGGCAACTCGGTCCAGACAGTGCCACTCTGAGACACAAAACACTTTACAAACATTGAAATGAGCCTCGTTTGAGATGATTTGCGTTCTTTTTGGAACGAGTATGTCGTTGCTTGTCCCCACACGTGATATGTAATCAGGCAATATCCAGAGGTTTCTCATCTCGACTCGGATATGACAGGTGGATCCGCCTCAAAAAGATGGCCAAAGGCAAGCTTACCTCGCCAAGAACGTTTATTAGATGGGACAATTTGAGCTCGGGACGTGGCACAGACAAGCAGCAGAGATGAGCCCAGGGATCGCAGCAATCTCACGATCCTCGCCGAAGGAACCGAGAGACCAGGATTAGCAGTGGGGCTCCAGGGCCGCCACTGTTTGAAGTAAATAGAAACTGGAGATTGGGTGTGGTCTCGCCGCAGTGAAGGAAAAGCTTGTTCTTTTATAATTGTTGTCATTCTGCTTCCTCTTTCTTTCTCTTCTCTCCCTATCCAAATTCTTTGGCTCTTCCACTCGTTTTCCAGAACCTCCCTATCAATCCACTGCTCTTTCAGCACCCTGCTCCTAGTTGAGCTTCACACTCTTTTCAACTGTACATATCAGTCATTCGCGGTCAGCGGCCACACATACCACACTTTCAGTTCTACCTCGCCATCCATAGTCGAAGTCACAACTTTCAATTTATTCAAGATGCAACTCCCAACCAAGACACTCCTGGCTCTTATGCCTTTCTTCCTCCAAGTCAAGGCACTTGCTTCCGGAACAGGAACCACAACCAGATACTGGGATTGCTGCAAGCCGTCATGTGCTTGGCCTGGAAAGGCCGAGCTTGCTTCTGGCTCTAACCCTGTAACGACTTGTGACATCAAAGATAGTCCTCTTACAGATTATAACACTGGTAAGGAAATGCTGACCGATCTTTTCCCGTTGGCGATAGACTGCTAATATACATCATAGCAAGTGGGTGCAACGGAGGTGGAGCATACCAATGTTCGAACGAGTCCCCATGGGCTGTGAGCGATGACCTCGCCTATGGATACGCTGCAGTAAACATCGCCGGTGGCTCGGAGTCAAGCTGGTGCTGTGCTTGCTACGAACTCACTTTCACCAGTGGACCAGTTGCTGGGAAGAAGATGGTTGTCCAAGCTACCAACACAGGTGGCGACTTGTCAGGCAACCAATTTGACATTAGTATGCCGGGTGGTGGTGTTGGAATCTTCAATGGATGTACTCAGGAGTGGGGAGCACCATCGTCAGGATGGGGCGCACAATACGGCGGTATCTCCGCAGCGTCTTCATGCGCAGGTTTCCCTGCTGCTCTCCAAGCTGGTTGTCAATGGCGATTCGATTGGTTCCAAGTTAGTATTTCCCTACCTATACTTTTACGGTCTCTAGACTCTGAAGTAAACCCACTACTAACAAGCCACTAGGGTGCCGACAACCCAACTGTCTCCTTCAAGCAAGTTGCCTGCCCAGCCGCCATCACCGCGAAGAGTGGTTGCACCCGAGCAGACGACTCGTCTGCACCTAAGGCCGCTGCCGGAAGTGGTAGTGCCGTGGAGGCTTCGTCTTCCCCCGTCGCTCAAGCATCTCCCGTTGCTACTTTAAGTGCTACTCCGGAAGCTGTTGAGAGTTCGTCTCCAGCTCTTTCAAGTGCTGCCCCGGTTGTCGAGAGCCCAGCTCCTGTTGCCACTGCCGAGTCCAGCTCCATATCTGCACCCGAGGTCGAGACATCAGCTGCCGAATCCACAAGCGCACCTGGTATTAACAACCCAGCGACCTCCATTGCTGCCCAAATTACGCCAGCCATCACGTACTCGAGAACAAGCAGCTCTCCCGGCGTGAGCGCAACTACAGCTCCTGTTGATGATGAGGATGATGATGCCTGCGAGTTGTAGATGACGTTATGAGGTGGTTTTAGAGGCGTACTTACGGCCGAGAGATTGAGATAGACTGGTCAAATACCAACTTTATGTTCTTGTATATTTATATATATTATTCTGGAAATTGATGTGGATATCAGTGCCGTGCTGACGCCCTTTGAGGCAGAATCTTGCTCCACTTGGACATACCATGGGAATTTCTCAGATCTCCAACCATCCAGATCATAGTCAAGCATGAATCAGGTGTCCAGATACGGACTATTGTTGTAAAAGCAGTCCACCTACATTTACCTACGCGAGAGAAGCACTTTCAAGGAGCAAGCAAGCAAATCAATGCAGTGCAACAGCATCATCACTGAATCAAGAAACGTCAACATATAATTATCATTGCATACAGAACAGAGTAATTCCTGGGTATATGTGTGCAAAGAGCCAGAGCCAGAAGAAGCAAATCCCCGCGCCATATGTTAATTTTGACAACCCCAAAAGGTAGCCAAGGACCCCAAGGTCGATAGCAATATAGAAATACAACAAGCAAAATTCATTCATATACAGCACAAATCATGCACACATTATTCGTATCAATTTTCAACTCTGTCCCCCAATGAGAGAGATACAGTTGTTGAGCAGGAGCGCTGCTTCGTGAAGAAGCTCCCATCTTGTCTTCTCAAACACAGTGCGGAGGACCATCAGCATGCCACTGCAGCCGTTAAAGCCCCGCATGGACTTGAGCTCTTCTGGTGATCGAACACTACTGAGTCTTCGGAGGTATGCTCGCATATCGCTTACTTGGCCTTCGAAGTCGTAGGCGGCTGGAATGGGTGCTGTGGTAGGACCTTCCAGGGCGAAGCCATAGGACCAGACAATCAGAGCAGCGAAATACATTACCCAAGGTCTATTAAGCAACACATCGTCGCGGGCGGAATAGTCGAAGGGCGGATCATTGTAGCCACCGCGAATGGTGGATGAAGCTGATTCTTCCGGTAAAAGAACGGTGCAGAGAAACCGTAGGGCGTACCAGGTGGCGTCTCGAGCCTTGGCAGTAGGTGCCCAAGTGTCTTTCATACGCCGCTGGGCACTATTCAGATCCTGAGAGCCGATAGTACGGCCAAGCAGCCTTTTGGCTCTAGCAAAGATCTGACAATCGACAATATCGACGTGCATAGCCATATGAGCCAAGTGGTGAAGTACAGTCCGACCCTGGAATACCACATTGTCTTCCTTCTTATCGTTATACACGTATGGACCAGGAACAGTATCAGAATTTCGAGCCAAAGACCTGTCAAAATCTGCCATCCACAAGTCGAAAGCTCTGGTCAAAGACCCTCTCCATTTGTCTCTCCCTCCAAGGGCTTGTGACACTCCGAGAGAATTCACTTGCAGATCACGCTGATTCATATGCCAGCTTACGCTGAGTAGACCAGCCATGAGAATCGTTCTGCCGAACGAGTTTGTACGAACTTCCTGAGCATTCAGCGTCCTCTTCAGACCCTCCAAAAACGAGATTGGCTTAACACCATTAGCCTGGAGACTAGCTTCTATCCTGCCGACTTCAGCACTGTTGGTGGCTGACCATAGTGCCTCGTCGCAAGGCAGGGGAAGTCGCATCTCGTGGGCAACCATGACTGTTGAGTGACCGAACATGGTGGCATGTGTCGAGTCAATGACGAATGCTGCGAAAGCAGCGCGTCGAGTTGCCTCATTCGTGATCCAGTGGTTCCACCATTCATCAGGAGTGTTAGCTCCGGACGTAGAGGACTGCCGTGAGCCATTCTGTCCTTGCTTATCGTCTCGAACACTGGGAGGTGAATCCAAAGCCGATCTTCCGATGAGAGAGCTACCACGGCGCATCAAGGTGATAGTAGTAGCATGATGAATATGAGCTCTTTCGTGCAAAGCTCTCGTCGAGTACATCTTCTCGTATAGCTCCAAAAGAAGGAGAGCCTGGAAGACCCATAGCTTCGCTGGGGGTCGGAAGTGATAGTCACTGAAGATCTCCCATCTCAAATGCCAAGCCAAGAAGTTAGACAGCTCAGCACCTGCTTGGGTTACTTCGTAGCCATGGACCTTATCGAGACATGATGCTCCAATGGCCATCATAGCTATCAAGAGAAGATTTGGAGTTTTGTCGGGGGAGAATGTAGGTTTGTGCACTATTTTGTCTCTGTCAGTAGCTAATTTTCGAGATTTCAATAAGTTGCTTACATATTGGTACTTGCTCACTGAAATGGTACCAATAGCTACCGATGTATGTTTGCATCATTTTACGGCTTAGGAGGTGGTTGTCATCGCTGCGGTCGCCCTCCAGAAGTGCCTCCTTTTGCCGTGCAACTGGTGCGTGATCGGTCTCGTTAAAGCGCTCCTTGATTAGGTCAACGATTTGCTGACTCTTCTCTTCCGAAAGGACTGTCTCAGGTAACGTGGTATCGAGTAAGCTGGTGACAGCCATAGGATGATGGGATTGCTGATTTGTTGGGAAAAAGCCACCAAGGTTGATATCATTGGGATAGAATTGCGCGAAATACTGGTTTTGAGAGTCGGGATAGCTAGATGCAATCAGCATTAGATACAAGATGGTAAAGTGATATGCTTACTTCGCGTAGCCCTGCTGGCCCATTTGACCCATTGGCGAGGAGTTCTCCATCTGCTGACCGCTGAATAGATACGCGACAAAATCCTCGGGTATGGCAAAGGGCGATCGATTGTAGCCTTCGCCACCAAATACTGGCATTGTATTGGGCACCGCCATTTGGTCCAGGAGCATCATGTCCGGGCCAGACTGGGCGTGGTGAGTAGTTTCGCTTGGATAATCTGTTGACATCGAAGTCGGGTAGGATGGCTCTGACTCGCGCGTGGACGAAATGGCGGTTGGCGCGGTGGAAAAGCCTGGAGGAGGTAATGTGAAAGGCGTGAAATTTTGTTGGCTCACATATGGCTGTGGACTTGACTGATTATTGTGATAATTTGAGCTTCCAGAAGCAGAAGACAGGAGTCCATATGGGCCTACATTAGTTTGCAAGGGCGGTCTCGAGAAATCGACAGGCTTTGAATCAGAAATCCCAAAGCTTGCATGGCGCTGAGGTCTCGCTCCTGGAGTCATGTTCGGAGTACCATTTCGAGGAATGCTGTCGCTATTGGATCTCTTGAAATTCCCACCTTGAAAGGTGTCGGCTCCATTCGAGGAGGCAGCGCCAGAGTAAGTCCCGGAAGATGGATTGGTAGCTGGTGAATAAGGGCCAGAATTTTGTTCTTGTGGGGACTGGTACTGGATCTGGTTCGCTCGTGACTTGAGCCCAGCGAGATTTGGCCTCATGACCTCGGGAGAATTAGAACCATGTTTAGACATCGGACGACCTAAGTCTGCCCCCGGAGAAGATGCATGGGGATGCCCAAGCATAGAGTCTTTTCGATGCAATTGCGATCCTTTTGCGGTGTGTCTGTCTTTGTGACGATTACATAAGTCCTGGCGAACAAATGTACGGACACAATCCGGAAAATCACAGTTGTATATCTGCTTAGGCGTATGATTCAATTGATGGCGATATCTGGGCCACATTAGTCTTTATTTTGTGCTTCAAGACATTTTGGATTCCTACAGATGCTCGGCTCTGGAATAGCTCTTCCCACAGCCTTCCTGGGGGCATTCAAATTTCTTGTCCAAACCTTTGCGGCTTCTGCGGCGCTTTCTTGAGGGACCATCGGTTCCAGACGAGTGCCCATCAGCACCTTCCCCGGGTGATCCATCTGCGCTGCCCTCTTTGTCTTTATCTTGACGATTTCTGCCCCGGCCACGGTTTTTGTCTTCTGCTGTCTTGGGCCTTTGTTGCAGAGAAGAATTATGGACTTGGGCCCTTCCCGGCGTATCCATTTGAGTCATGATGTTATTCGTCGAAAAAGAGAGGGGCTGAGCTGCTAATACTGAAGTCATATTCCCAAACACAGTTGAAATTTGCTTGCAAAAGTGTATATATCTTTTGGGCTGAAGGTCGCCTCAACCTTTCTTGCGGCGCACTGGCGGACGAGCAGATCACATCTACAGAGATGTAAATGTTAGACACCGATTCCTGGAAGGGGCCCAAAAAGTGAGACGAGACAGTATGCGCCGACTTACACTACTTTGCCCGCGAGTGATAGATCTACCGGACAGTTGCGTGGAGATATGGAGCAGAACAATGAGCGACTCCTAATCAACGGCACAATTGAACCGGTAATCGGTCATGCCGTGAAAACTGCTCAGCGTAATTATCAGACGAATAGGCAGATGATGGTTCTCGTGTCGGCAGCACGGTCGTACTGTATCGCGGGGCGCCGCACGTTGCACACGGAAGCTAATTGCGAATCGTGGAGGATCGTGAACGTGGAGGGTGTGATTGTGGAGAAGGTTGAGGTCGAGCGTCGAAGTAAGGTTTGATGGGTAGGTATTCTGGAAGTTTACTGCACTGCGTGGGCGACCTCGAAGTGAGGAAGTGAAGTGAAGCGCAGCCAAGTGAAGAGAAGTCGAGGGTGGACGGTGGGGGTTTGTTCTATCAACTACAGTAGTTCCGTGACGGGCGCGGGATCTCGAGGATACTTATGGGGCCTCAAGCACGCCAGCTAAAGCAGAGGCGTAGGGATAGTGTGGTGTGCATGCCAGGCCTGTCAGGGATGAGTGCAGTGCAGTTATGGGCCGTACTCGTAGTGGAGTGCCCAGGTGGGAGAGGGAGTGGGAGTGGGAGTGGGGAGTGGGAGTGGGATTGGGAGTGGAGAAAATGGCTGCAGACGACAGGGCAGGCTGTCAGGCTAGGCACGGTACGCTGTGGCCAACCTCCAAAACCCGACTATGAGGGATGAGATGGGACGGGATGGGCTGGGCTGGGTGAAGAGATGGGAACAGTAGCTCAAAGCGGGAGGTGGAAGCAGAGGAGAAGGAGGATAGAAGCCCCCGTGGAAACTTGTGATTTCCAAGGACTAGAATCAAACTGCCAACAGTGCGTGATCGTCAGCAGATTATGACTTTATACTAGATAGGCAGAGAACGTGCACTACTAAAGACAGGAGCACAGAGTCAGTCAACAGCGACTCGATGTCTTCACTCCGTCCCTCCCTCCCTCTGTCGCTGAGCAGTGCATCGTGGAGATCGCGCTGCTCTCGTCTGCTCTCGTCTCGTCCGTCGAGTCCAGCCAATCCAATTCACCTCGCCCCAACCCCGTCCCGGATCTCTGGCTGTTTGATTATTTGGCCATCCGCCGCTGCAGCGTGCGGTTGGCTCCGAGAGACGAGTGCTTTGGTAATCTTGTCTCTCGTCCTCTTTGCAGCACGGAAAAGAGGGGGTAAAAAGCAAGCCACCTTTTCGCCTGGTTAAAAACCTCAAGCATCAGCAGATTCCTCCATGCCGCGTGTCTCAATACTGCTGCTTTCTGTATGCAGAGTTGTCCACTCTTAGCCAGATGCAGTACTCCGAGCCTCGAGCGGACCTATCTCAGCCCAGCGACCCCTAGTGACCCCCATGTGGAGATAGATCCAACCCTCTCCGCATCGTGGTCTTACCTGCACTTCTTGCTTCGGTCCACTCAACCATAATAGAAAGCATAAGAATATCAGATGTACCTGCCTATTTTCATGATACCCTGGTGAAGCCCATACACTCCCTCTCACGAAGTCCAGCACCGTTGGGGAATTCCCTCCCTGCTCTCGTGTCCAACTCCAAATGACAATGGGTGGTTACGCCGGCTTAGCACCTGAGCAGTGGCTTGCATCCCAGCCTGTGTGGAGAAGATCTCCCCTCATGTCGTGTGCTTTTCAGTCTTGTTGACTCAGTCTATTCTATCCAGACCTGTTTAAAGACAAGCCTGATGTTCTCTATACGATCATCGATGAGACTAGTACATTCCTTTTGCGCTCACAATCCTTTGCACTTTTGAATCATGGCCTCACTGCGGATTGTCCAGTCTTCAGCGTCAAAGGTGGAGAGCGATGTCATCGATCTACTACTAATAAGTCTAGTATCGATGACAGGGTCCAGGTCAGTATCAGTAGCTGACATCGCGGAGAATAGGGAAGCATGATTTCCATGCTATCAAAACTTTCCTTAACTTGTCGATCCAAGCTATAGAAAGTGCATTTCCCAGGATGAAGACAACAAAGGCTTGAGCCCGGAGAGAAAATTGACAGGGAAGAATGTGTTGTTGAAGATTTGGATCTCCGGACCGGTCCACAGCGCGCCTACAAATGGGCGTGCCTCCCCAGATTCCAAGACAGCTCTCATGCAGAACTTGCTTTTGGGGAAAATCCTTTCTTGAAGGCTTCCCTGCTCTTCGTCAGCAAGGCGTACCTTGACCGTTCTGATGCTGATATGAATTGGCGGCAGCATCGGCTCTCTTTCCTCGCCTGGACCTGCACCTGGCGCTAGGTTTCTGGGGGAGGAGGCGGCATGGGGAAAAGTCTTCACAAGCTTCTTCATCTGACCACAATAGATTGGCGGTGATAGGCCAGGTGTTGCCAGCATCTCGTCAGGGCACCTTGGCATATGCATGAGCGACAGGATCCGGAAGGCTGAGACAGCGCGGAGCGCCTCGACATTCTCAGATCCCAAAAGTCGGGGTGTCAGGCAGGGCTTACGAGCATTCATAAAATCCATCGATGGATGAGAAATTTTCACAAACAAATTCGCTCAGAAGATCTTCTCTGTGGAGGTGACGGTGAGCTGAAATCGCGATCTGAGGAGAGGTCCTGAAGTGCATTCGGTACATCTGGGGATCTCGGGGGTCGGATAGCGGATACGGCCGGGTACTAGGTGAACGTTGGAAGCGATTCGGAATTACTTATCTCCTAGCGTGTCGCGTGAGGTCACTCCAGCCTCATTCACGACTCAATCGTAATGGCTAGTCACGAAGTGGACAGTACATTCAAACCTGTATACCCACGCCGAGAGTCTACCTTCGAGAACCGAATATCGATCAAAACGACGAATCTGCATGGCTCCTCCAAGATCAAAACCTCAGCCAGACGACTCGAGGTCTGAGGCGTCAAGTACGAAAGAAAAGCCAGTCACGAGCACTGCGAATGCCACAAATGGCAAAGGCCGACGTGTTGCTGGTAACGCAGCTGGCGGAAGCTCATTGAGGGATGTTGTGACTGCAGGATCCAGCGGCACAGCTGGAGGAGCTTCGACGACAGCCGTTGCAGAGACCGCTCCTGGTGTAAGTTTGCGGCTGCACAATGATCTATATCACTCTGCTAAGACAGCCTTTCCAGCTCCAATGGTCTACCTTCGATCCTACAGTGCTACACGGTTATCGATACGATTATCATTTGAACACCCCGGCTGCCTTCAAGAAGCCATACAATCAACTTGCCTTGTCCCGATCTCCTATAGGTCATATGTCCCCTACAATGGCACGTCGGAAGGAACAGCGCAGGCAGAGCAAGGAACAGTTGGCGAACACTGTGCGAAAGCATTTCAATAGCATGGGTATCGCCGAGAACGAAGTCGTCGTGGATTTTCTGTACAAGGTTCGATGGCAAGGTGGGGTGCCCCCAATATTATATTGCATAACCCGGGAACATCAAGGCTAACAGGAAGCAGATAAGAATTTCCGTATGAGATTTCACCCCCAACGGCCTCGGTGATATTAATACCGCAGTCGCTACTCTTGATCATGGTTACGGCGTAAATTTGTAGAGGAATGGCGTTGTGGCTGGGTCGACGATATAGATTATGATACCCCTACCTGGACATTAAAAAGCGAACGACATTTTCAACTCTAGCACATGAATTTACCTTTGAACAAAATGTACCTATAGTAATTTATCATGAAATTGCTAAAGCCATGGCTCTGTCGAGGTGCCTTGAACATAACACTCCTTCTCCCTGGAAAGGGCAAAGGAAACATTACCGCCACACAGACTGCTGTGGGTCTAAAACAATAAAACAATAAATAAATAAATGCAATACCACAGTAATTTGTAGGTTTTGGGTATAATGATAAAATTCTCAAAGAACGCAATGATGACACTCGTTGACAGAAGCTTCTTGCTTCATCTCGGCATTTCGGTGGACTGACACCCAGCCAATCAGAACGCTTGCAGAGTGGTGACTGTCAAAAAAAGTTCAGAACTCTACAACTAACATGCGATGCCGTAACAGCAATATTCTACAACCACGATCGATGGCATTGCACAGTTGCTCTTATACATGATTTAGGTACTGCTCCAGACGTCTTTTCCAATGGTCTATTACAGTATAACATCATGAACGCTGGGACAACAAACATACTCAGCAGGGCCGCCACGACGAGTCGAGCGCTTTGCCCTGCTCATGCCTCGAGACAAAATCGATTCCAAAATGAGGTCTCGAGGAGACAACCATCTCGGGCAATATGTTCTGTAACACCACATCAATCACGGAGGCCCAGTGTTGCGGCGACGAGGTCTTCTCTGAATGCGTGTTCACAGTCAAGGGTAAGCTCTCCAACAATGGATTGGAATCTGGAATTTTACTAACTTCTATAGGCTTTCCATCCGACTTCGAAATTGCAAGCTACCAAGAACCCATACACTGTTCTGGGCGTTGACAAGAATGCTTCCGCAGGCGACATTAAGAAGGCTTACTATGGATTAGCAAAGAAGTATCATCCGGATACGAACAAGGATCCTACAGCGAAGGACAGGTTCGCAGAGGCACAATCCGCATACGAACTTTTGACGGATGCACAGAAGAAAGCCGCATGGGATCAGTTTGGAGCGGCAGCCTTTGATCAAGGGGGCAACCCAGCGGGACCCGGAGCTGGTGGTGGCAGTCCGTTTGGGGGTGGTTTTGGTGGAGGATTTGGAGGCGGTGCCGGCGCTGGTGGATTTCCAGGCGGGTTTGGAGGAGGCTTCGGAGCAGATTTCAATTTCGAAGATTTGTTCAAAGGATTTACGGGGGGGAGGAGAGGCCGGTCTTCGCCTGGTCGAAATCCATTCCAGGAGGAGATTCTCGTGGGAGAAAACATCGAGACGCAGGTCAACATATCATTCATGGAGGCTGCGAAGGGTACGAGCAAGGCCATTAATTTGACGCCGTTGTCAACTTGCAAAACTTGCTCCGGGAATGGGCTGAAAGCTGGAGCGAAACGATCCGAATGCAAATCCTGCGGCGGTACTGGAACTCGGGTCCATTTTGTTCAGGGAGGATTTCAGATGGCTTCAACCTGTGGTGCGTGCGGTGGTCAAGGAGTTACAATTCCCAAAGGAGGAGAGTGTAGGACTTGTTCTGGCAATGGTGTTGTAAGAGAGCGGAAAACTGTCACTGTCGATATTCCGGGTGGAATCGAGGACGGGATGCGACTTCGACTCGATCGGGAAGGAGATGCTGCGGCAACTGGAAACGCTGCCAACCCAGACCAGAGATCCATGCGAGGAGATCTTTACGTGCTTGTGAGGGTTGCAACAGATCCAAAATATCGTCGTTCCGGATCCGATATTCTCTACACAGCTACAATTCCTCTGACCACCGGCTTACTTGGTGGAGAGGTCAAAATCCCAACTCTGGATGGCGATGTCAATGTTAAAGTAGCAACAGGGACTGGAACTGGAGACAAGATCACTTTGGGAGGAAAGGGCATGAAGCGGCTAGATGGAAGAAGAGGTGCTGGCGATTTGAAGGTCGAGTTCAAAGTGAACGTGCCGAAGTACCTCAGTGCCAATCAGCGAACCATTGTTGAGATGCTCGCAGACGAGCTTGGCGACAAAACAGCTAAGCGAATCATGAATGTCGGCCGAGCCAGGTGAGTACTTTCATTGACTCATGGAGCAGAATGATACTGATTTTCCCAGCTCTTCTGATTCAGGATCATCTCCAAAGCACGACGGTTTTCTCAAGTCTGTTTGGAACAAGTTGACTGACAACCCATCTCATCCAAAAGACGGAAGCGAAGGAACATCAACGGATGACACCTCGAAACAGGGGGGCACCAAAGATGAGAAGGACCACAAGAAGCCATCAGGGACTGGTGTTTAGTCTAGTGTATATGAGGTGAGGTCCGTGTTGTTCGAGTATGTATTGCATCAGCGAGGTCGGAGATCGTGGGAGGTCATGGAGCATTGGCGTCTGTATAATAGAGGATTGGGATGATCTACATACCCAGCATGTACATCTAGAATAGGCCAATAAGAGGAAACTCTGCTCAAGTAATCATGCAATGATAAGAAGTTCATCAAGTATTGCTGCACCACTTTCCTGGCTGGGAGTACTGAAATTTTCCAGGATCGTGAACTATTGACTTCTAATTCGTTTTGCGAAAAGTCATGGAGTGATTGGTGGATTCATTATTCCAATAGACTTTGCTCACTGCTTGCTTCCATTAGTGAAAGTGTCTTTCCATTGAGACTTTCTCCAGCCACTGCTTCATTGGTGACGCCACCCAAAGCTTTCCTCCCCTGGATAGAACCCAGAACCCAGAACCCTGGAGGTTTATCTCTGCCCGAGGCTTGATTGTCTGGCCGCTTGCTCGTCAGCCTTGCACAAAGATCATGTTGATACTCCTGTGTCAATATGGACGGTACTTGGGGGCTGAAATCGACATATTTGACCTCGGATATCCCCTGATAAGAGCTACGGATGTCATGCGTATGGTTGAAATCGACCACTGCATGGAATGGCGGGTTCTTGCCGGCCCGTTCAGCCCACCTTATTTGTTTCCTACCCGTCCATCCTCGCCCAATAGCATCGTTAAGATGGCATGAGGCTATACTACTGGCTCGTGAAGTTCCAGCACCCGCATATGGCCTCGTACTGGGTACATAGACATGTACGTGCGGTCTCTGTCGAGGCGCATTTCAAACCACAGAAGACGGCCGCTGGAGATCTAGCAGGTGATACTGCGAGCTAATGATCACAAAGTTTCTCCATCGGGCGGCTACAACAGAATGCTCCCACTCTTTCCAGCAACACATAAGACTGTGAAGTGATGCACTGCGACTCTTACTGAATCCGTTCACCTATCAGCGCTTATCTCTGTGATCCTTATGCTAGTCGGCACTGCACTGCACTGCACTCGAGCTCGATCCCAGGCCTTTTAAGGGGCCAAGTTCGCTGTACGCTGCAGGCTGCCGCAGGGCTTCAGAATTAATCATTGGCTTCCGAAATAAGTTTGAGAGTCAACTCAAGAAGCTAACACGACATCCAACGTGCGCCTTGCCTTGCAACTCTCGATAGCATTTCTCCAACCGACCCCAATGTCCGACCGCCCCCAGGGCATACCGCTGGCAATATACTGATCATGAATGATCAATCGCATGCGTGAACCTGGCTTATCGCTAACACCAGTTAAACGCTGACCTTGTAGCACAAACAAGACCACCCCTCCTCCGCATTTCGCATCAACACGTCAGAACGCTCAGGGACCCCCACCACCAGCTCACCGGTACACGACAAGAACACGGCCCCCTAGGAATTATTCGAGATACTGTGCTTGGAGATAGAGGACTTCTCTGGACGATAGACGGACGAAGTGGCAGAGCATCTGAAGGTGTGAAGATGCAGGCACCGATGATATCAGCGCCTTTGAAGGCGACAAACGAAATAGACTGGATCCAGCCTCTGAAGCAGTACATCCGCCAGACATATGGAGATGACCCAGAGCGCTATGCAGAAGAGTGCGCGACGCTGAACAGACTACGGCAGGATATGAGGGGAGCAGGAAAGGATAGTGCTGCTGGGAGAGACTTGCTATACAGATACTATGGACAGCTGGAACTTCTGGATCTTCGATTTCCAGTGGACGAGAATCACATAAAGATCTCCTTCACATGGTATGGATATCCCACTTGGGTGCAGATTCACAGGAGCTAATAGGTTCCCAAAGGTTCGATGCATTTACACACAAGCCAACTTCCCAGTACTCTCTGGCATACGAAAAGGCCTCTATAATCTTCAACATTTCCGCAGTACTATCATGCCATGCAGCTCACCAAACGCGCTCCGAAGACTCGGGATTGAAGACAGCCTACCATTCCTTTCAAGCATCAGCGGGCATGTTTACATATATCAATGAGAATTTCCTGCATGCCCCATCTACGGACCTTAGCAGGGATACTGTCAAGACACTTATACAGATTATGCTTGCCCAGGGCCAGGAGGTTTTCTTGGAAAAGCAGATTGCCGATGGAAAGAAGGTTGGGCTACTGGCGAAGCTGGCAAGTCAGGCGGCATATCTCTATGCTCAAGCAGTTGAAGGAACTCAAGAAAACGTCAATAAGGCTATTTTTGAGAAAGTCTGGCTTCTAGTCGTTCAAGTAAGGTTCACCTCAAGCTGTTTTGGCCCAGCTTCTAATGGCGTGATATCTGGTCATGCCAGTCTCGCACTTCATGAGAGACCTGCATTTTCTGAATGCTTACTGACCAATTTGTAGATCAAGTCCAACTACATGGCATCAGTCGCTCAGTTCTACCAAGCTATGGCAGACGATGATGCGAATTCTCATGGAACAGCCATTGCACGACTGCAAGCGGCCGAGACTGGGGCAAAGGAAGCTCACAAGCTTGCCAATAGCTTTCCGGGAAATGTACCTGCAAACTCGAATCTGACATCAGAGACGGGTTCTACGCTGGCTGAGATCACGAAACGACAGCTTGCAAACGTTCAAGAAAAGCTCACGGAGCTCATCAAGGACAACGATTACATTTACCATCAGACCGTTCCAGCAGAAGCTGCTCTTGCTGTAATTCCAAAGCTCCCAGCCGCGAAGGCAATTCCAGTTAGTGAGCTGTACGCTGGTCAGGACATTCAACGAATCACCGGACCCGACATTTTCCAAAAGATTGTGCCCATGTCAGTGACCGAATCGGCAAGTTTATACGATGAGGAGAAAGCAAAGCTAGTACGGGCTGAGACCGAGCGGGTGGAAACAGCGAACAGCGAGATGGCTGCAAGCCTTGACTATCTGAGACTGCCTAATGCTTTACAGGTACTTAAGGGTGGATTCGATCAAGAGCTGACAGCAGACGACGAGTTCCGAGGCTGGTGTAACGATTTAGCAAATCATGACGGACCAGCGTTAACCTTTGAGTTTCTGAAATCGAGTAAGGAGGGAATCGTGGCTGTTCTGGACAGAAGCACGAGGCAACTGGATATGGAGGAAAGTGTATGCGAGAAAATGCGGTCAAAGTACGAAGGGGATTGGACACAGCAACCAAGCTCTCGGTTGACTTCGACATTGAAGAGCGACATTCGGAATTATCGCGATGCTTTGGAGGAAGCTGCCAGAAGCGACAATCAACTATACTCGAAGATGCGGCAACATGAAGTCGATTTTGATGAGATGCGGTCTGCTGGTGGGATTGGTGAGGCGGATGTGCTTTTCCAGAAAGCCTTGATTCAAGTTGGTGGCAAGTCGAAGAACGTCGGAAGTCCCATCGGAGGGGAGGGTAATCTTTTGGATGACGACTTTGAGGACCGTGGTATGAGCGTTATGGACCAAATCGCGAAAGTGGAAGAGATTCTGAAAAAGTTGAACTTGATCAAGCGTGAACGTGCTCAAGTATTAAAGGACTTGAAAGAGAAGGTCCGTCGACTTGAGCTGACTCGGCCTAGGAGAACATGACTAACAGATATCAGGTTCATAACGACGACATCTCACAGGTGCTGATATTGAACAAGAAGTCGATCTCGAATTACGAGACTCAACTATTTCAAGCAGAGTTGGAGAAGTTCAGACCACATCAAAGCCGTCTCCTCTCAGCGAACCACAAACAGTCGTCGCTGATGAAGGAGCTCACTTCAACTTTCAACACCCTACTTCAAGATAAGCGAGTTCGTTCAGAGCAGAGCAAATACGAAAGTATAACCCGACAACGGTCTTCTGTTATGTCGAAGTATAAGCGAGTTTACCAGGAGTTTCTCGATCTCGAAGCTGGGCTCCAGGCAGCCAAGCAATGGTACAGCGAGATGAAAGACACAGTGGATAGCCTGGACAAAAATGTCGAGACATTTGTCAATAATCGACGATCTGAAGGAGCGCAGCTTCTTAGTCAAATCGAACAGGACCGAAATCGTAACGCCAGTGGCGAGGCAGAGAGGGAGCGCGAGCGTTTACGGGGACTAATGGAACGGATGTCAATGGACCCATCCACGTCTCCATCCACAAACAAACCTCCCCGAGCACAATCTGTGTCATACAACTCTTCGTCTCCATCGGCGAGATATCCTCAAACAAACTTCGCTGGTCAATATCAAGTGCCAACCTCACCACCACCACCACAATCAGCACACCCTCAATCGGCTCACCCTTCGTTTGGTGGACCTCAAAATGGTTCTTTCTATCCAACCCAACAACAAGCGAGACCAGATCCGTATGCTCAGAAGTCAACACCACAGCCTCAAGACGGCTATAACCCTGGCATGTATCCTCCTGTATCGCCTCCTCCGACCCAGACATCGTTTTCACAAAGTCAAACAAACTTCCGACCCATGCATCAGCCTCAGGGTCAGCAGCAATATCTTCCCCAAGGATATATTCCGCCACCGCCTCCTCGTGGTCCTCCACCTCTTGGTCCACAACAGACCTTTCAACAACCTGGTGCTTCTCAAGGTGAATACGGATATGGTAACCAGCAGCGATCGAATCAGCCGCAGCAGCAACAGAGTCCTGGTGATCCATGGGCAGGTCTAAATGCATGGAAGTAACTGGAATAATAGGGACGGACACGCATACATGCATCACGTGGAGCAAAGGTTGTTTTTGGGGTTACATCATTCAATTTCCAGCGGTGATCAATATCGCAGTAGTTAGACACTAGCTTAGGTTAATGGATATCTTGCATACAAATATGAATGTCAACAAATGTATGGTTGGTGAGTCAAAGCCGCTATGAATGTTGCTGGTATTATTTAGAACTTTGCGAACGGTATAGCAGTATCCAGCAAGTCAAGAGGATCACCAATCTTCTTGAAATACCATATCGAAGGGGCAAAATGTTGTGACTGTAAAACATGTTTCTTCACTTCTGTTGACTTGGTTGATGGTGGATGGTTGGATGTCAGGATGGCACTGGCGAATCATAAGCGACGCGCTAAAGTCCCGTCGGCCCTTGTAATGCCGGGGCTTTGAAAGCAATGATGACTCGGGAGCTTGCGAAGTGTTGATGCGTCGACTTTTCTACATTTTCAACTCTCGGCATTCACGACTCTTTACCCATCCATTCGACTTTTGGACGGAACTTTCTTCATTAAATATCGTCCGAAAATCACTTCTGCAGAAGTGAAATCCCATTTACAACACGATTCGCCTCTTGGAAAGCTCCCGAAGTTATGTTATACGGCCAAAACCTACCATGGCGGCTCGCGCTCCGCAACACAAGAGGAGCTTCTAGGCAAAGTTCGAATCTTTACAACAGATTATACACTACATCGCAAAGATGCCGAGTTCCTGCTGCCACATCTCCTTCCTTACGACCATTAATCCCAGTCCAACCGATATCGGGAAGCTCGAGATTCTCCACAGCTCCAGCACGGAGGAAAGATGCACATAAGCCGGCAAAGGATGCTGTAGAGGAAGTCACAGAGGACAATTCGAAAGATAAAATCGAAGAGCCCAAAGAAGCTAGTGGCGACAATGTCGCAGAGACCAAGAGCAAGAATCCTGAGTCGACACCACAAAGTGGCAATGCTTCGTCTGGAGGCGCGGCAGATGGCAAGGGAAGTGCTGCCACGACGGGGGGGTCTGGAGATTCTGGAAGTGGAGATGGAGGAAAGAAAGGGAGGAAGCCATCTGCTGAGAAGGCATTGCAGAAACCTACTGTTCCAGACGTCTATCCGCAAGTTATGGCTCTCCCAATATCAAAACGACCCCTCTTCCCTGGGTTCTACAAGGCGATCACAGTTCGAGATCCCAATGTCGTAGCCGCGATACAAGATATGATCAAGCGGGGTCAACCATATATTGGGGCATTCCTGTTCAAGGATGAGAATGCGGATGGCGACGTAATCGAGAACGTGGACCAGGTGCATGATGTAGGAGTCTTCGCGCAGATTACGAGTGCGTTTCCAGTTCACGGCGACGAAAGTGCCCTGACTGCCGTTTTCTACCCTCACCGCAGGATAAAGATGTCCGCTTTGATAAGCAACGTTGATGGAACCACATCCGTAGAGGTGAAGAAGGGTGATGGAACTACGCCAGATGCCCCAGCGGTGCCAGAAGTCATTCCACCGAAGACGATTAAGGAGGAAGGATCATCAGAAAAGAAAGGCGACGTAGTGGCTAGTTTCGAGGAGGGAGCAGTTTCACCAAAGACAACAGAGACACCAGCTCCTTATGACCCTACATCCTTCCTACGGAAATTTCCAGTCAGTCTAGCCAAGGTAGAAAACTTGACCGAGGAGCCTCATGATCCGAAAAGCCCTATGGTTCGGGCTCTCACGAACGAAATCATCAATGTGTTCAAAGAGGTGGCGGCTATGAATACCCTCTTCCGAGATCAAATTTCAAGTTTCTCCATGAGCCAATCTGCTGGAAATGTTATGCAAGAGCCAGCTAAGCTCGCTGATTTCGCTGCGGCGGTGTCAGCTGGCGAGGTTGCTGAGCTACAAGAAGTCCTTGAGACCCTGAATGTAGAAGACAGGTTACAGAAGGCTCTCGTTGTGCTGAAGAAAGAGCTTATGAACGCTCAACTACAGTCCAAAATTACCAAAGATGTCGAAAAGTCGATCCAGAAGAGACAGCGAGAATACTGGCTGATGGAACAGATGAAGGGCATTCGAAGGGAGCTCGGCATTGAATCCGATGGCAAAGATAAGCTCGTAGAGAAATTCAGAGAAAGGGGCCAGAAGCTGGCAATGCCAGAACCTGTTAAGAAAGTCTTCGACGAAGAGCTGAACAAGCTGGCACATCTGGAACCAGCTGCTTCAGAATTCAATGTCACGAGGAATTACCTGGACTGGTTGACACAGATTCCCTGGGGCCAGCGAAGTGCTGAGAACTTCGGAATCAATAACGCTATGACTGTTCTGGATGAAGATCATCACGGGTTGAAAGACGTCAAGGATCGTATTCTGGAGTTTATTGCTGTTGGAAAATTGCGAGGCACAGTCGAGGGCAAGATCTTATGTTTCGTCGGCCCTCCTGGTGTTGGAAAGACAAGTATCGGCAAGAGTATTGCAAGGGCACTCAATAGGCAGTACTACAGATTTAGTGTTGGAGGTCTTACGGATGTCGCCGAAATAAAAGGTCACCGAAGGACATATGTTGGCGCTTTGCCCGGGCGAATCATCCAGGCTTTGAAGAAATGCCAAACCGAGAATCCTCTAATCTTGATTGATGAGATCGATAAGATTGGAAGAGGCCACCAAGGAGATCCAGCGTCAGCGTTGCTTGAGCTACTTGATCCCGAGCAGAACAACTCGTTCTTGGATCACTACCTAGATGTTCCTGTTGATCTTTCCAAGGTCCTCTTTGTTTGTACCGCCAATATGACCGACACCATTCCACGACCGCTCCTCGATCGAATGGAGATGATTGAGCTGTCTGGATATGTGGCTGACGAGAAGATGGCAATTGCGGAACGTTATCTCGGGCCAGCAGCAAAGGAGCTAGCGGGTTTGAAGGATGTCGATGTCAACCTCAGCAAAGATGCCATCGAAGAACTGATAAACAAATATTGCCGAGAGTCAGGGGTTCGAAACTTGAAGAAGCAGATCGAGAAAGTGTACCGCAAGTCGGCGTTGAAGATTGTGCAAGACCTTGGCGAATTTGTCCTTCCTGAAGCAGAGGCTTTAACAGAGGCAGGCAAAGCGGCACAGGAGGAGTCGAAAAAGGACGAAACAGATGTCAAGGAGACATCAGAGAATATCGAGAAGGAGACTACAGAAGTCCCACGAGTTAGCCTGGACGTCCCTGATACTGTTCACGTAACCATCGACAAGGAGAATCTGAAGGATTATGTTGGTCCTCCGGTCTTCACCTCTGATCGTTTGTACGACATAACGCCACCCGGAGTTGCCATGGGTCTTGCCTGGACACAAATGGGAGGAGCTGCGTTGTACGTTGAATCGATTTTAGAGAGCGCACTCAGCCGAGATTCTCGTCCAGGACTTGCAACGACAGGAAATCTAAAAGCTGTCATGAAGGAATCAACTTCCATCGCCTACTCTTTTGCAAAGTCGGTGATGGCGAAGCAGTTCCCAGACAATCGTTTCTTCGACAAGGCCAAGGTACATCTTCATTGCCCCGAGGGTGCTGTCCAGAAAGATGGACCTTCAGCAGGTATCACAATGGCGACTTCGTTGCTCTCCCTGGCCTTGAATCAACCGCTTGACCCTACAATTGCTATGACGGGTGAGCTTACTGTCACCGGGAAAGTCCTGAGAATTGGTGGTCTGCGCGAGAAGACTGTAGCAGCTCGACGAGCTGGATCGAAAACGATCATCTTTCCAGCAGATAACATGTCAGACTGGCTCGAGCTCCCAGAAGTAAGTTTGACCTCATTCCATTGTCCTAGAATAGCAATTGACATCACATAGAACATCAAAGAAGGAATTGAAGGTCACCCAGCGAAATGGTACTCGGACGTTTTCGACTTGGTCTTCCCAAACATTGACAACAAGAAAGCCAACAAGCTATGGAAAGACCAGCTCTCGAAAAAGAAGGACAAAGATGATGACGAAGATGACGATTGATTGAACAGCTCAAATTGTAAATACCTTGTTACCACTGTCTTGCAAAGCTGGAACGGAGCATCTAGAACAGGTGGGGCGTTACTGGCGTTGAACGCATGTAGGATGCAATGACGACCTTCAGGATATTATCTCCTCTCCACTTGCATTAAGACAGACAGACAGACATCTTGAGACGTCACGGAAATGCATTATGTAAACTAGCCAGCCAATGTACAACCATTTTGAGGATCTTGAAGATGGGCACAAACCAATTGCCCGCCCTCACAATTGCCCTCTTTCTTCATATCAACCCAATCTCCTATTCAAACTCTCGCTCCGAATCAGAACTTTCTCCTAAACTTTCAACTCCTACCTCCTGCAGCAGCTGAGAATGAAGCTTGACCGTGCACTAGCTGCTGTGACGGAGCCTAACTGCGGATTAGGGTCGCATGGCATAGCATAGCATGTGCAGACGTTTAGCGGGCCCTTGCTTACAACGACAACCACTGAATTTCTCAGGGCTTGACCTTTTTATGCAGGTCTTGACGCGGCGGGCTGGAGAGGGAGCGGCCAGGCGGGAATACCCTCTAGCCAGTCCGTCCAGTCGTCCAGTCCACTAAGGAAGTAAGCCCAACCAACCTCACTCCCTAGCATGTCATGCACATGCAGCAAGCAAGATGCAGAACCCACCTGCGCACCCAAGAACCGGCCCATCAAGTTCATGAGCCTGCCTTCCGGGCTGCGGAACCAGCTGCGAAAAAGCCGGATGGGATACAGTTGGGCGGGGGGTGGCACCAATTCAGAGAGTGATGGATACGTGTTACACGTATCGTGGAGTTTCGGTCACCAGCCTCACTGTACCCGAGGAATGGGGTTGGGGTGTGGTTGTGGTTGATGCCCGACGGATGAGTAGATTGCTCTAACTTCGAAATGACCATAATCAGTATGCCAAAGCTGCTTGAAAAATGATTTTAGCAAGCGGGATATGTCATATCTGTCATATCTGTCTGAGGGCGTGGGCACCTACCAAATTTAGGTTATTATTGTTGCGCGTAGGCGAGGAGTTGGCGTGGGAGTCGAAGCGAGGATTGATGAGTTGGCATCTAGGTGTCGTAGGCTAGGCGAAAGTTATGATGTCGGTGAGAGAAGAAGGAAAGGGTAATGTGATCGATTTATAGGAGATCCGAAGAGGACTATGGACGAATTACACGATAAGACGAATATGAAGTTTCGTATTGGAGAGCAGAGTATGATCGGTGACGAAGAACATCCGGAGTGTTTACATCCCCACAGCAGACAGCATGCGGGTATGCTGGCTCTGACCGAGAATCATGCAGTGGTAAAGCAGTAATACGGATGTGCTTCCTGTTTGCTTAGCCCCTATGCTCCTCGCACCGAGCAAAGCCGACTACAGTCCGAATAATTACATCTCACGTGGTGAGAAGATGACTGATATCTGTCAAACCCCAAGGAGCTCGGCTCGGAATAGGGGCGGGTGTCTCATCACTCGTTGACTGTCTGTCTTCTGTCTTTCCCAATGCAGCCGAATCCAAATGTGGTAGGTTGAGAGTGAGACGGACTGCAAATCTGAACAAGAAGAAATATGATAATCCAGTTTTTCTTGTCACGCGGAGACACTGAGAAGTGGCGTGTCATCTAATAAGAATGGCATTACTGTGACCCTTCGTCACCGAGATGCCAATGAAGGAAGTGAGGCCTTTTCACTAGAGCTTGACTTTCTTGCCAATAGAGGAGAAGCATTATTCATGCTTCTGCCAATGGGATAATTGCTTCATCGTTCGATACCAAAACCAAAACCACACCAGATCAGATATGACGCCAATCGAAGCAGGAGAAAGGACCCTAAAACGTTTAACTTTCAGGCTGCCCGACCCTCCCGCCGCCGGCCGATGAACCGCTATTGGCCCCCTAAAGTAGCTCGATGTACTGTATCGCACCCTGCGACATCCCCATTCCATCCTATGCCCAAGCCTATCCATGCCCTACCGAGCGTACCTCCGTATGCCCAGCTCAGGCCGTAAAGTAGATTGGTTAGCTGCATTAGAGGGCACCTATTCGTCCCATTGCACCCCATACCATCTTGACTCAACGTTCTACCCTCCTTCCATTCGCTGTTCCTTCGCCTTTCCTGCATTTCCACCTGCGCCTCCGCACACTCAGGCCCCCCGTTTGCCTTGCCTGCCCTGCCCATCAGGTTGCCTTCAGACTGCACTGCACTGCACTGCACTGCACTGCACTGCACTGCACTGCACTGCACTGCCTGCCTGCCTGTGTCACCTCTCCAACCCCACGAAAAGATAGACTGAGGCGACCAACGAAAATATGCCTTGGCCCAACTTGCGTTGCGTTGCGTTGTTCGTCCGCCAGAAGGAGAATAGCGCGGGTCTCTGACCGACCACCCTCCAACCTCATCAGTCAATCAATCAATCAACCTCTGCGCCAAATAGCCTCGAGGCGTTCATATACCATACCCGGCCCTGGACACGTCCGCCTTACTCTCAATTTTACAATCCTCCCAAATTCACCGTCCCAATGCAATGGTCCCGCCATACAAGAGCATGAGAGTGCCATTGCCCTCGAATGTATATCACCCAGAAGGGTAGCTGCATGAGCCTTACTCGTACCGCCCAACTTGGTGATCATCTTACTTCATCTCAACAGAGAGCAAGAGATCCTAGACTGTGGCAAAAGCAAGCTCGTTGTATGTAATCCCCGCATTGAAAGCATTGCTGCCGTCGTCACTCAGGTACTGATGCTGACGATCCACAACGTCATCTAGGATCTCCCTGCCATCATAATGGCACAAACGGAAAAGATCCATGCGAGGACGCCATCTACAGATCAGCGAACTTCATGGTCCTGGAGAAAGCTATTTGGGAAGGAAGACACAAGTGCGGCGGCTCCATTGACCCCGCCCCCAGAAGAGGTGCAGAGACCTGGCATTGCACGGAGGTTATCTCGAAAAGTTGTACCAGGCCTGCCCCGACCAGGAACCTTCAAAAGACAACAATCAGAGCTTCGAGATAGACTCGAACCCTCCAAGCCCAACGCAGATGAACGACGGACAGTATCAGTAGACCGACGTCGAAATACTCCCTTTCGAAACTCCTCCACCGCGGTCTCACCGTCTCCAAGGCTTAGTGCACCCGAGCTCCTAGATAATGCGGTTACAATCGATGCCGTGTTAGAGTCCTCAAATACGGCAGCTGGCAATGAATTGGAAGTGAAGGATGAATATGTTGAGGTCTCGAAAGAGCCGTCTTGTGTGGATGCACAATCAATATCTACAGAAGCGTTTGATGAGATGATATTGGAAGAGCTTGAGAAGCGGTGGATCTTGAACCTTAGTATGCACTTCAGGGACAAATCCAAGAGAGAGAAGTTCTTTGTTACATACGCACAAACTCCTACACATTGGAGGCGGGTCACAATTTCTTTAGACTACAGGGAAGCTCCCGAAGGATCCTTGGAAGAAGAGCTGCAGCGTACCCGTTTTCAAAGAGACAAGAGTGCCCGGATTTACGAGGCCATACGCGACTCCTTGGCCGACATACAATTTTACGACACGGTCACAAACCTCAAACTTCAAACTGAAAACGAGAGGCTTCACGTTCACGTGGTCGAGGACGTTTCAGAGATCATCCAATATCCCCCCATCAAAGCAATCAACCATCTCAACTGTAGGAGAGTCCGTGAGGATGCCCTGGTATTCGATTCCCATCTATCAGGATTCGTCTATAAAGTGATGGTTGACGGTCAGGTGTTTATCAAGAAAGAAATTCCAGGTCCGGACACAGTGGATGAATTCTTATATGAGATCAACGCCCTGCACCAACTTTCTGGCTCTAACAGTGTGATCCAGTTCGGCGGAGTCGTTCTCGATAACCGAGGCGAGTTCGTCAAAGGGCTGCTGATTAGTTTTGCAGAGCAGGGAGCTTTGATTGACGTGATCTATGATGGCGAGGGCAGAATCCCCTGGAGACGCCGAGAGCGATGGGCAAAGCAGATCGTTCAAGGTCTATCTGAAATCCACGAAGCTGGGTTCGTCCAAGGCGATTTCACTCTCTCAAACATCGTCATAGACGGAGACGACAACGCGAAGATCATCGATATCAACAGGCGCGGATGCCCAGTTGGCTGGGAACCTCCTGAAGTTGCTGCGCTCATTGAGAGCAATCAGCGGATTTCGATGTATATCGGAGTCAAGTCAGATCTATATCAGTTGGGTATGGTTCTATATGCTTTGGCAACTCAGCAAGACGAGCCAGAGAACCATCGCCCACTTGATCTTTCTTGCTTTCCTCCAGAAGTTCCGGGCTATTTCCTGGATTTGTGCCATCGTTGCTTGGATGATGATCCGAGACGAAGATCTCAAGCCTCGACACTTCTCACATTGTTCCCGCACGTCGGGGAAAGCCACCAGGCGAATGGGCGTCCTATTCCGATTGTCGTGGATGCATGCTACAACGAGAAGAGAGGTCTGCCAAATGAGCACCAATTTGCAGATCCCCTGACGTTGCATCCAAACTACACTCATGGAGGTGACTTGCAGAAGCCCATAGATGTGTATGATTACGCCATTACCGACACATCAGAAGAGCCTGATTATCCCAGTCGAGGTAGATCCCCACCAGCACACTTCAGAAGAGATAGGGCACCGTCAACGGTTCCATTACCAGAATCTAGCCTTACATCTGATTATAATAGCAATGATGGCGAAACGCCAACTGCAGATGACATGGCAGAGCCATCAATCTTGAATCTGAACCCCACATCAACAACCAGCGGAGATATTGATCCACCAACCTTACCCTTACCACAATCCAGCGCCGGGTCCGATGGTATGTTCAGGCATCCCCAAAAGACCCCTATAAATGAAGCGATCGAGCCCTCAGTCCTCGCCACAAAGGGCTCTACCACCCACCAAAAATCTACATCTGATATGGAAAAGCAGCCCATAACAGACACCACAGAGCCGCGAACCACAGCAGCGGCAATGACAACACTACCGACAGGATACCCAGATCTCGCAGGCATCGGGACTGCTCACGCAGGATCCCCTGATGGAATTCCATTGGCGAATTTAGATGATGATTTGACGACAGAAACGCATAATGACAGACATGTTCTTGACAGTTCAGCAACAGCGGTGGAGGTTTGAAGGCGTTCTTAATTTCTTTTTCTTGCATGGTGTGGAAGTATAGCTCTCGTTGACCTTTGGGAGGGAGTAGTATAGTGATGATTGGGGTTGGTCCTGGCAACAGGATGAGCGTGGGGGTGGATTAGGTGCGCTTTGTTGGAATATGATGGAGACGGGCGTGTCTTTACTGTAAAACTACCTTCTCAACAATGATCGCCTGGACTTAGGACAATCTTGATTACAGATCAAGTAATGATGCTCCACATTCTGTCTGCAGATTGTCAATGTCGCTAAATTATGCAGACAATTGAGTAGTTTCAATGTCCGAGCTTGAAAAAGTGATCTGAACTGAGATTAGCATTCTGACGAGAGCTCGGACATTGAGCTTTACTTGAGCGTTGGGATCACCAGAAAAATTCAGTACAAAAAGACTAATACCTGACTCTCATTGTCGGACTATCCAGGGGACATTGAAAGTCATTGGAATATCAACTGGAACAAGGCTATTCAGATGTTCCATAGGGTTCCTGGGTATCAATGTCATGAGAAGAAAATCTGGATGATAATATTCAAGGTACAGTAAGTCGAATATCTAAAGTGAGATATCCTCTCTTCAGCCCTACATTCATGTTTAGAATACGCATTATTATATCAATATCAATATGTTCCTGAAATATTACAATCCCTGACCCTGTCTTGAATTGCTTCGGCCCCCACTACCCCACCTTCAGCCTCATTCCCTGTCCTGCTCTCAGCCTTGTGTGCACGGCCCACTCAACCTAGTACCTCACTTCACTTCTCGAGTCAACACATACCCTTCCCTCGAAACATTCACCCCACCACATAAACAATCACACCCCATAATGCCACCTCTTTCAGATACGGACCCGACAGATGGCTCACACGATGGTTTCTCGCTACTGCAACATGGCCACAAGGATATGGTGCAAGCGACGGCTTTCAATGCGTATGGAGACCGCTTCGCTTCAAGCTCGGTTGATGGAAAGATAAAGGTGTATAACAGACACAAGGATGGGACATGGAATTTGTGTGATACTTGGGGAGCGCATACAGCCGAGATATTGCAGGTGGGCTCTCTCTTCCTTGCTGAGACCTTCCCTCTACATGGAATTTAGCAGAGTTTCGCCAGAGGTTGCTTTTGTTCAGTCAATTGAATCACATCATGATGCCTCTGCAAACCTATCAAGTAAACTGCAGTCCAACAAACTTACTTATGGAATAATCTCAGATACAATGGCTCCCGCCCACCATCCACCCTCACCTCATCGCCTCCATAGGCACTGACGGCCGCTTCAAGCTCTGGGTAGAAGACCCTACGCTCCCTCCCTCCAAAGGCCGGCGCTTCAACTCGCACAGTAACAAGCCCGTCTACGAGCTCCGCTCTCAATCTCGCGCCCCTTACCTTTCCTTCGCAATAACACATAATCCCGAAACCCGGCACACCTACCTCGCACTTATCGACCGCAACGCCGTGCTAACGGTGTATGAGAATGATGAGCCCGAGAATCTAGAAAGCTGGAACGATCTCGACCGTGTCAATGTATGCGAAAAGCCCGCTAGAGGTGAGGAAGTTAGTTTCAAAGTGGCATTCGACCCGAATCTCGAGCCGTGCTATATGGGAATCCGGCAGGGCGTAGCGAGGGATGCGTTGGGTGTTATAGTGGCTAGTATGAACCGGGCGAGTATCTGGCGGACGAAGGAGATCAGCCATAACGTCAGTCTAGGATCTTCAACAACGAAAGAGTTCTATCTTGCTGCAGAATTGAAGGGGCATAAAGGGTTGGTAAGGGACGTGGCTTGGGCTCCTGGCAATATTCGTGGTTTCGATATTGTGGCTACGGCGTGCAAAGATGGATTCATTCGCGTGTTCCAGGTCACAACACCAGGACAGAGTGGACGCAGTTCAACGTCTTCCTCACTACGCAGTAAAGATTTCTCCAAGACGCCAGAGAAAGTTGTCGTTCAGCAGCGGTCCGCAGAGAATGGCAGCGGATCGCGTGTAGCGCCTAGTGGAATCGGTGCCGGATTGCAGTATACGCGACCGAGGAACCCAGATGGGGCGCAGGTCAGGGAGGGCGAGGTATTGCATGTCGCGAAGGAGGTGTCGCGGTTGGAGGCGAATCGGAATCCGGTTTGGAGGGTCGAATTCGATGCGGATGGCCAATTATTAGGGAGTACGGGTGATGATGGGAAGCTGATGTTGTGGAGGAGGGAGCCGAGTGGGGTCTGGAGCAAGAGTTCTGAATTGGCTATGACGAGGACGGTCGTGTCTTGAGGTTGAGATAAGTGGATGAATGGAAGGGGTGAAATGTCATAAGCGAGCGAGGTTTGTTGATTTACTTTCAAGGCTAAGTCATATGGAGTCATGGAGTTCTGTTGAGACATGTACAAGAGGCGTCACGTATCAGATACCCTTTCAATATAATTCGTAGGACCATTTCGTGTACGACTTGGTCAGGAAGTACATATTACCAAGCCCATCCATCCCATCCTTTTACTCCTGAAGCCTACGTGTAGACCTCAACCCAACCATGTCATGCAAAACCAGCCCAGCCCAAGCCAAATCCAAGACACTCCAAAAGCAGACCCTATCCCATAGTCGAGTCCCGACCACAAAAATTCAAGTAATTACCCAATCATTCTACCAGCCCCTCAACAAGCGCATCGAAAAGCTGGCCACAATCCGGCACCCTCCACTGCCAGCCCCTCACATCCCACCACCCCTTCTCCCCACCACTGATCCACTTCTCCTCCAACACCTTGCGAATCTTCTCATCACCACCGAGGTTCCCACCCTCCTTCTCCATCCATCTCCTTTCCGCCTCTTCTTTTGCCTTCTTCACCACCACCTCGTCATCCTCACAGCGATACAGATCACATTTTGAACACTCCGTGCACCCTCTCCCGCCGTTCGGCCGGAAATGCTCGCAGAAGTGTCGATATCCTTCGCCATTACCAATGTCCTTCCGGCACACGTAACACATCTGGTAGCCGCAAACGCAGGTGAGTTTGTTGCAGCCGGAGGACTTGACGAACGACGTATTGCAGCGTGGACACGTCCGCTTGATAGCCAGGGACATAGCGAGCTCGACTTGCGTTCTTAAAGCTTGCAATGAGGATTCATGGCAGATGTGGATATCCGTCCAAGCTTTGGAGCACGAAATACAAGATGCTCGTGCGCATTTCTTATTCTGACATATGAATTTCAGGCCTAGTCGTTTACGCCGGAGACGGATGACAGAGGCGTTGAAGTGCCCGATGGCGAAATCGCCAAATGTCTGCCGTGAGGACACGAGCAGGAAGAGGAAGGAAAATAATAGGAAAAAGGGTAAAAGGAAGGGTATCATGCCAACGCCTAAAGTCAAGATTACAAGTGTATAGAGGGAAGAGGGGCCGACTCGTTTGAGTCGCCAAGAACGGTGGGCTTCGGGCAGGTAAAGCTCGTCAATTTCGGCGTAGGTGCAGAAAGGACAGCGTATAAGCGGGAGTTGGGTCTTGAGGAGATTGTCCTCTGCAAGACGTTCGTCCAATTTGCGGAGAACTTCTTTGCCAGACTTCTCTTCGAGGAAAGCTCGTCGGACGAGCGTCTGAGGGATGCAGCCTTGACAGTCGTCGGCCATGGCGGCTACGCAGCGTAATGTGCCGATTTTGAGGTCGATGTTGCGTTGCCATCCTTGCCCGAAGACTGCCTCGTTGACTGCATGCCGTACGCACTGGAAGCAGATAAAATGTCCTCCATCACAAGCCGAAAGTTCCTCAAACGCCGTAGAAGTGTAGCAGCAT
This sequence comes from Cadophora malorum, assembly GCA_017365405.1. Lineage (NCBI taxonomy): Eukaryota > Fungi > Ascomycota > Leotiomycetes > Helotiales > Ploettnerulaceae > Cadophora > Cadophora malorum. The sequence continues at coordinate 70,731 of JAFJYH010000087.1, forward strand.
TCGCAATCACTCAACGCCTCATTTGCTTCCGCCTCGGTGTTATTCAACTCCAAAGCCAAAGCATGATCCTTCTCTTCTCTTTCCGCGAGCATCCGTTCATTGAGCGGCCGGATGAGAGTTTCGAAAAGTTCCTTGTCCAGCTCGGGGGATCCAGTGGTCTTTAGTGTAGGTACTATCGAGCCCTGACCCGAAGACTGCCATATTACCAAAGGATGGTGCTCTGCTTCCGAGGAAGAAATCGTTTTCCGCCGCAGAAAGAGAGAGGACAGAGAGAAGCGCCATGATTTCGAGGAGAGAGCAATAAGGGTCGGTCGAGCCAGGGTATAGGAATGATTGAACTCGGCCAGGACAGCATTGATCGTAGATCTCGACAAGCCCTTGAATTCATGATATGCCACAGCCTTAACAGCCTTCTTGTAATCCGCACTTCTGAACTTCTCCTCCTGCGAAACGAGAGCATCCCCGTCAGTCTGGACCGGAACGTCCGTAGGTGGTTTCGTCGTCTGCTGTACTTTCTCCTTGCCCACGACTCTGTACCTGCCTCTCACCCACTTCATCTTATGCTTGAGCAGAGTTTCCGTCACGACCGCCAGTCTAGACTCCTCATCGAAATTCGACAGCATCTCCCGGAAGACCTCAACTTGCACATCGGGGAAGATGGCTGCGAGGGCGTCGAGGCTGTTATTCAGTTCCCGCAAATCCGGATCCTCGGGTTTGGGCGGAGCAATGTGTATTTCTTCGCGGATGAAGCGCTCTGCTGGAGGTTCTTTCGAGCCGCTTGGTTCGGGCGAGCTCTGGTCGGAAGAGGTTGCTGCGGTCGAAAGTGTTGCTGAGGCGCGGCTGTTACGTCGAGTTTGCTTGGGGCTGGATGGTTTGAGAAGCCCTGAAAATGCCATCATTGTGGACTGATGGTGATGAGAATCACATTGTTTTCTTGTGTCTCTACTACAATGCGATTACCCCCTCGACGACTTCAGTCCGACGCGTGCTTGTTGTGTTTGTAAGGCTGGCTGAGAGGAGGCTTAAGATGACGCCGAAGTTGTTGAATCGGCGAAAGACCCCAGTAAAGGGTCCAAGCACTTTAAATGCACCCCACTTGACTCAAATCTGCCCCCCTTTCTCGTACCCTCGTTCCGCATCCGATCTACTGAGAGTATTTAGAGACAGTATTTCGTACATCTACTCCAAAGAACATTTACCTCTTGTAGTATACCCAAGTAAAAGAGTCAATTAGTCCACGTAATTCTCATTCATCATCCAAAGAATAAATTTGTCGTCGAGAAAAGCCGCTTTTTTAATCTATTATGCAGCCATCTACATCGCTGCAGTTGCCAATGATCTATATCTAGCTCATGCAAGAGTATTATTCAAGTCCCTAAAGCCGTCCAAAGGTATAGGCCACCCAGCTTTTGATTACGCCAGGCTATGCAGTTTTGTGTTCACAGATAAAGGAAATCAGAATGCCCAAAGGACGGGTATCAAGCACGCCAAACGCCCTGCCGTACGATCATAAAGACGGCAAAACTATGTAAGAGAGGAAATTGCCGTATCAGCGAGGTCGAGACTCAAGAGGCAAGAGATCTGCGTGGCTCTTGGGGTGATCGAGTCCGTGAGTGCGATGTTGTCTGAGGTTGTTGGTCGTCGAGCTCAATAGCAGATCCCGCACTGGACGGGGTTCTGATCAAACTAAACCTGGCCAGAGGGCTTCTCCCACTCCGCCTGTTCTGGCCGGTGGATGCAGTTGGCGGAATGGTCAATGATCCTGGAGGCGGTCCGGAATCTGAAGGCGATGTCGATGCCATCTCGGGAGGCGAAGGTGTACCATCATGGTAGGAACCTAAGGACTCGATAGACGACTTCCACTCCCCTGTCTTGAATTCCGCTTCTGTGAGTTCATATACTTGGCCCGATGGGCCAGCAGCTCCCGTCATGTAGGCACCTCCAGCAAGCTTTTGATTTGCTTGTGCCATCGCATACTTCTTCTTGTCTTCTTCTCCCATGATGCTTTCAACACGTCGTGGCATATACACAGAGTTTGTGTACGTGCCAACAGAAACATTACTGTCGAACGAGTCTCGAGGGTGGAGTTGAGGTCTGCCCCCTGAACCCCCAAAGCCACCTGGTGCCATGCTGACCAAAGAGTCATTCGACTGGTGATACCATCCGCCAGGTAGTCTTTCTGGTGCGGTGAAGCGACCTTCAACCCGATCAGGTGGCTGTAGAGATAGTGTGATACGCGCAATCTGATTATTCTGAGCTTCAGCAGCCGGCTTGAATGTTTCTGGTACGATGTTGAGGTCGTCGCCCTGCGCAGCCGCCTTCTCAATAACCTCTTGAGGGCTTGTCGAAGCATCTGCCGCACCGGCATCTGCTCGTGGGCCGCCCCATGTCCGCTGGCCTGCAGTGAAGATCCCATAAACCATGTAGTACCAGTTGAAAAAAGGATTGACAATGAACATAAGAGGGTAGAGCCAGATTTTGTAGCGCCTCAACTTGATGCCGAAGTAAATCATCATAAGCCAGTTCAATCCCAGAGATATGGCAATGAAGCCGACCGGGAGATTCTGGATTTTCTTTGATGTACTGATGATCGAGATCAACATGATGAAGAACAGCAGAGCTGTTGTTCGGATGGTGTTTTGCATGAATCGGACCAGTGCCAAGATCGGGTAACGCTTCCAGATTCTCATGTCAGTCAACATGCAAACTTCGTTCGTGATAAATCCTAGAAACCATCGACGCCGCTGCTTCACGAGTGAAGTATAAGTCTGAACTGCCTCGGTTTTACAGAATGCAGAGGTACACATCTGGATCTGGTACCTCTTCTTCGCACCGATCATGAAGAGATGAGTGAGCCACCTGTCCTCTCCTAGATGGCACTTTCCATAGTCGAATAGATCTTCGCACTGTTCTGCCTTATCGGCGAAGTAATATTTAGCCATCCGCCGGAAAGCCGAGAATCTAAGCATCGTCAGAGCGCCGGGCAAGCATGTCACAGCTCCGCATCCAGATTCGACTGTCCGTTCGAAAAGTTGGCCGTGAATATACTCCATGTCTTGTAAAAGAGTAATCAAACTGTGCTTCTTGGTAGTTGCTGTAATGACTCCGGTCATTGCAAGCATGTCTCGGGTATTGCCCGGGCTCAACTCCATGTCATAGACGAAGTTTTGTAGACAAACACGGTCCAAGATGCAGTCCGAGTCGATAAAGAGAATGAAGAGGTTATCGTTTCGCTTCAGATACTCGGTGTATACCCTGTCTATGAGCTTGAAAGTTGCTTTCTGACAATGTCTCTTTCCACCATGAGGAAACCGTGATACCGTAACGCGGGCAGTTCGGTAGGTGACATCGATACTCTTCGGATACGAATCAAGCGATAGTGGTACTCCGAGCTTCTCAATAGTATTTAGATACAGCTCATCTTCTTGGTCGCCATCAAAAGAGAGAAAGACGTGGATACACGAAGGCGGGTAGTCACAATCAACAACAGAGTCGACCGCGGTCACCAACACATCAGGATCTTCCTTATAGCAAGGCATAACAATGACTATTTTCGGCGCCGAGTGTTCATCCAACACTTGTTTAATACGCTTCGTTCGTCCGAGAGAATGTGTGACCAGCTGATACACGCAGAACAGCCACGGGACTGTCAAGAGCGCTGCGAAGGACCAGAAACCGAACCATTGTAGGAAAGATACCATCGACCTCGGGAAATATTGAGTGATACCATCGGGTAAGGGAAAGGTGACTACCATGATAGGGAGGAAGATGAGTCTGACACTCTAGCGTCAGTACGTAATGGGCAATTTGCAGGATTTAAAAACATACCTCAGTAAAGTGAATGCAACCGCGATGAGGACAGCCAGAACCTTGACAGACCAATGCTCAGCTTTCTGATAGACTTTCACCAGGCAGTACATGAACGCTGCCAACCACAGAAACCATTCTAGGAAAGCAGCTATCATGACCGAGCCGACAATCGAAGTGTACGCAATCTAGAACAGTGTCAGTAGGTCCTAGACATGTCGAGGCGTGGAACCATACATCTTTGGCCGGCCATGGCGAAGTGTCGTATTGCATATTGGGCAACGATGTTCCGAACGATTGTGTGTTGAAATGCAATAAGAAAACACTCGTAAAGTGTCTCTCAAAATTTCGGCTTCTTCTGAGTGCGTGCTTTGAGTGACTTGGAAACTGCAGGTTCCCGCAGATGATAGTCCAGTTTGATGGGTAGCTGCATTTATATGCGTCAGTATTTTCTATTCCGGGACTGGCTAAAAATACCTTGGGTTGCAATTAGATCTACCGATAAATTTTTTGGCGGGGAAAGCTCCTGTTCATCCAACAGAATTTGTTGATTGTTGTTGCAGAGTGAATCAACTGCGGCCTCGAGTTGCACAACTCCAGATTTGAGTGCCGTCGAGCACACGGCGGGGGACAGATGTTGGTACACGGCCGCTGTTGATTCCAGCGAATGCTATCCTCCGGCTGCAAAGATGAACGAACGAGTGGACGGCGTGGTGAAAGGATCCACGGCGTCTATGGTAGGAGGTTATGATGAGGCAATTGTTGAAACTTGAAGATGCCTTGCCGGCCTGCAAGTGAGATATTAGTCGACCCAGGTTGGTTGCTCTTAACATGGAAGGCACGATGTCTTGGTCTGTAAGAGGTCGAGCTAAACGGGTGACGCGAATTAAGTTTTCAAAACGAATGTCGATATCAAAGATTTCTGGAAGAGAATACACGAAGTTCATGAGAGAGATGACATGTCGAACGGGAGATGCATAAGACAGGGGCAGAGAGATCCTAGCCTTGGTAGGATAGGAAGAGAAGAGACAGAGGAGGAGGGAGACAGAGAGTAGAAGGAGGAAAGAAGGTTAAGTAACGGCTGCAAGCACCCTCACCAGCGCGCGGATGATATTGGGCGTGCACCACCAATTGACTTCCCACCGACTTAAAGAAGGGAAGCTTGCTTTCTGGCATGTATCCGTGCCTCCTTCTGTCAGTCGAATGGCAGTGAGGCAAGATGACACGGCCAGAGTCAAACCGACTTCGAGACTGCAAGCTACCTACCTACCTACCCCCATCCAAGGTTGAGAAACGCCTGTATGCTTGGCAACCTCGTGGTCCTACCCTTCTTAAAACAGTTCGAACACGCCGCCTTGACGGGTCAGCGCTGTGGTGCAGCTGCAGCTGTGATGATGACGATTCTCGAAAACGGGATGGGTGACGGATTTAGAAAGTTGGAAGAGAGAAAGGTGCGGTGGGAAGAAACAGAAACAGAGACAAGAGGTCCATGCCCAATGGCCTCATACGGAGTAGACCCCTGCTCCCCTGTATCTCTCGGAAACAGCCTCCTAAGCGAACCTCTTCTCCTCCACAATGAACTCCACTGGACCCCAGCAGCACATCATAAACCCTAGTCGAGATCTCCACGCTCCAGACCTCAGCCCATAGCAGACGCAAAAAGCAGGCATTTATTGCATATGGCCAATGTATATAACGGCCGTTAAGACCTGATACTGTCATTATGGCCACCACAACATCACCATTACACCACATCTTGCCCGGTCCGAGATTCAGACCCAGCTGCATGTTGCCGTCCGCCATCTCAAGTCCACTTGCGCAGATGGCCAGTCTGTGCAGTGCAGTGTGGTTCTGCGCCCAGACGCACCGGTGGTGCTTCGCTCTTTTGGCGTGCTTGATTCTCGGGTCCAGGCACCTTGATCATTTGCAGATGACTTTGAGCAGAATTCAGAGGCGATGATTACAGCAAGAACTCATTCTTCCTAGTGCAGCCTCAAAAAGCCGTTGCTGCAGACGTCTAGTCTGCAGGTGGGCCCTACCATGGCTCCCGTCACGAATTATTTCGGGTGTGTCAAAGTCAAAACAAATGACTTTAACTCAAGCTCAGAGCAGATATCGATCTCCCGTGAAAGTTCGAGAACTCAGAGAAAAAAAAGGAAAGAACAAAGCCCGGAGGCCAAGCCGTAACAACTTCCCTGGTGTACGATTCTGGATTCTGGAGAACCAGAGCTTCGTAATGTCAGACATTCTGCAACGATAAACTCAGCGTCTACTCTTGCTACCAGCCCAACTGTGCAGCCGTACATGAACTGGAGACTGTACAACCTGCACAGCAGGTATCACCATAAGACATCTACTACATTATCTCAACCGTGAACTCATCAAACCACCAGTCGCCTGACCCAGAACCAGCAATTTCTGTTCCACATAGATTCATTCAGAATTCAAGTCGCGCACGATAACAAGCTTGTCACTCAACTTCAGCTCTTCAGGTCTCTTCCCAGTCTCGGTGTGGTCTTGCCTCACATACTTAGAGATCTCTTCAAGCTCCCGGCTCAGTTCACTTTTGCGTCACCTCCTACTTGCCTACACACAGAGCACCTGTCGATCATACCAAATCTATTTTCACAAACGAACAAAAAGGCAATGTATACGAGACAACATGCACATCGATCACCAATCTACATATTCGCCACATCCACTCAGGCTTGCCAGGTCCCAAATTTCAAATCTGCAAGCTGCATCTCTGTTCACCTTGCAGCCGCAGTCAACATGCACACCCGCCTCAAAAGCCTCACCTTCACTCGCCGCACGGCAGATCTCCATCCCAAACAACAGAACACCTCTTTTCGACCTCGCCAACACACATTCCCTCACTCGCTAAACCCCCAAACATATATAGCCATAGCCCCCATCCGGAGAGTATCCCTCCACCCAACCCCTCCTCTTCCTCCGCCCATGACGCTCATTTCTTTCTCTGAACCTCTCCCACCACAAAACTCAATTCGGCAAAACCCCAACCAACCAACACTCTCATTATCTAGACCTGGTCTGAAACGAAACATGGGGTTCGGTTGGGTCTGTGCTTTATTTTTAGATACCACCACATGAGACATGAGACATTTGCAGCAAGCGAGACGGGACAGACATCCATGTGGGTTGAAACAAAAATCGAGAGGGAGGCTTTTATCCGGATTACGTACGAGAAGAACTTTCTTTTTTCTTTTCGCGAATTGTGACGCCAGATCAGCTGTAGAAGAACGGCTGTAAAAAAGTCAAATACCGATGTAGGCGGGAAGGAGTGTGGCGAATATTGGATGTTCGATGTGTTTTCACTGCATTGCACACCACTCACTTTGAGGGAATGACTTGTCTTTTCAGCTCTGCCTGTGACGACAATCGTACTTCCATGGACTTGTCTTTGCCTTACCTGTGAGCTTAAGATGCTGATAGAGGCACAGTCCGTTGAAATAAGTGAATGAGCGAGTGTATTTGCTAGCAGCACTCAGGACATCTTTCTCTAAGCGAGCGTCGAAAAAGCTGGTTCTATCCGCAGCTCAGCAAAAGAAACCCTCACCCCTCGATTCTCTCGTCTCCCAACTCCCGTCAACAATTTTTCTCAGCCCCTTTCGTTCTCCCATCCGCCAATTTGCATAGGTAGACTATCTATCGCACCCATCATTCGCATGATCGACACATAGACCCACTCGCAACTCCTCCTGCATCTTCCAAAAATCAATCATGACTGAACTCTCATTTCCCGTGCACAAGTGACAGGATCGTAGGTCGTGATGTGTGTGTGACAAGTGACCACCCCGCGATGAAGTAGAGTAGGTCAGCACATCGCATCGTCGTCCGCATCCGTCGTATGAGTCGAATGAGGGTGGTCAGGCTCCTGTCGGTCTTCGCAACCACAGGATCGAAGTCCCCAATGGATGGATGCCGATGAACCGAGCACAGAACTATTGCTGGTGGTAAAATCAGATTCCAAGAGACAAAGCAGCTCTCAGGACCTGCATAACAAGATTCGTCTAATCATGACCTAGGGGACCCCCGAAAAGGAGGCTGTAATCAGCACTGATATCTCTTCTGCACAAGGGTTACAAGACAATAGTAAACAAAGAGCAATTGGACTGGTCCGAAGGGGCCATGAAGCAAAAAGGCTACTTCTTGCTATCAGGTTTCTCACCACCGGCTCGGGACGCGTGTTCAGCCAGCATAGCCTTTCGAATGAGTCTGCCACCTTGGCCAGTGGCTCTTGCTGGTGGTATCACGCGCTGCTGACTGTCTGGAGGAGCGGCACTTTGCCCAGGTCTGTTTCTAGGCCCGGAAGTCAAGCAGCTGCCCTTCTTTGCAGATGGTTTGGTCTCAACATGGGAAAAGGTTGGCTTGTCATACCAGTCGACATCACTGAGCTGTAGCTTTCTGGTGCGTTGAGCGGCACGAGTGTTGCCAGACCTGTCGGCCCTAGCAAAATTCATCCCGGCCGCTTTATCGAGACCTGTGTTGCTGCCGTGAATATTGTAGTTTGGGTTGAGGGGGGCCAGTGTAGAATCACCATCTTGTTCCTCTCCTTCGCGAATCTCGTAATTGAGTACGAGATCCTTGATTCGCTTCTGTTCTTCACGATCTGCAGCCTGTTTGGTCTTCATGGCTATGGCAAAATTAGAATCCGAGGGCAAAGCCACTGTGCGGGTCTGTAAGAGTCGGTTAGCAGGGTACTGTGAAAATCTCTGCACGATACCTACCTGCTGTCGATTGCCACGCTTGGTGAGTAGAGAGAATGCCATGGTGCCTGTATTAGCGTTGCCACTAGTCGACTCTTCTGTCCATGACTCATTTCCAGGAGTTCCAGGACTGGGAGCGTTCTCTTTGCGTCTCATGGGCAGAGGTACGTCAAAGGTTGGCTTGCGTTCATGCTTCCTGGAGTCTAGACTTTCAGCCATCAGTTTCGCCAACTCACGATCGAAGTCTGCTTCGTCTTCCGGGTCGACTTCCTCTTCCTCGCGCGTGACAACAATGGACTCTTCCTCTGAGTCTGTGCCTGGTGCAGATTGACCGTTGTCACCATTGTCGCCGTTGGCAGTGGCCTTCAATTTAAAGTTAATTCTTGTCTTGTTGAGTAACGAAGGGAGTCCTACGTCAACCTCGTCGTCCGACTCGGAGTCCCCGTCGACTTCCGCAGGGGGAAGACCGATATCACCCATATCGTCATCTGAAGAGTCGCTATCGTCTGCCTCAGCTTCAGCCTCGAGAACCTTGTCCATTCCAGAAGTCTTCTGATCTTGCGCCATTGCAAGTTGGAAAGCTTTGCTAGCTTCCTCGATGTTTGATGCAAGTTTCCATTGCGGTCGAGTCAGAGCGAAGACATCTTGAACGATAAATTCGATGTCCATCGGCAGTGGGTCCTTGGTGTAAATGTAGTACTAAAAACGGTTAGATGAAAGCAGAATGGTTCGCCGCGTTTGATGATCTTACCTGTAGGAAGGAGAGAAAGTAGTCCAGCTTCTTGCCAGATGCACCACGATTGAAGTACACGCCGCATGATTCCAAGATAGTTGCTACAAGACGAATACGGAAGAAATCGTCTGGCATGTCAAATGGATTCAATCGACCAGGAATTGGGGGTCCACCTGCTCAAGCATTAGCGCCGGCTAGCATCCGAATTCAGCTGGCTACTCACCATGACCAAAAGTCAAGATTCGATAAAGCGTATCAAAGATTACAGGGTGATCGACCATGCGATAGTTGTAAAGCTCGCCCAGGTATTTGACTTCGGCAATCCGTCGTTGGTTGAACTTGAAGTCATTCTGCTCCAGTCCAAGTACAATAGATTCCATGACGTTGTCGATGACAGTGATGACGAAATCTTGGTAGTAACGGTACAAAGCACTGGCCAGGATAGCAAGTAGATGAATGTTGCCATATTTGACCTTACCAGGCTTCGAGAATACCTTTTCAAGGATTGCGACGACCTGTTTTGTGTCAATAGCACGTTCAATGAAATTGTTGAAACAGCTTACCTCAGTCTCCTCCCAGTGAAGTTTCTTGATCTGTTTCAAGATCTTTGTATAATTCCGGGGATTCATGTCGAGATACACGAGCTTACGGATGAACAGGTCGATTGGTGTTCTCTCCTTTTGCTGGATAGCGGCTCTGACCGGAGGATCCACATAGTACACGGCGTTCTCGATGAGCATGCGCTCCTGTTGACCAATGTGCTGGACTGATTTCTTGCGTTTCAAGGTTTCAAGGAAGGAAGCCATGCGAGGGGACGTCTCTGGGTTGCGCAGCAAATAACGCCCACAATTCTCAAGGAGGTTGCAAATGATCTCGATATTCATCCTCGAGAAGTCGTCGAGACTAACTTTCAGGCAGTGGAAAATGACATGCTCAGGAACGACTCCGAACTTTGTCAGCTCAGCAAGATAGCGAATGTTACCGAGACGGGCCTGACCCAGAAATTCCTTCTCCTTTCGTCGCTGAAGGCTTCGGAATTCTTGGTCCAAATGATCAACGAGCCCTTTAGTAACATCTGGCATGTACTTTCCAAGCGTCGCTACAAGTCGAGAATATGAAGGTAGCAGATCGCTGCGACCCTTTGGAATTTCCTGGACAGCCTTCACAAGACGATTTCTTGATGCCTTCGAGTTGAGGAAGCAGAAATCGATAGCGGCTTGATCGATTAAGTCTTTGCTCGTGAGATCGGGCAAACGTGCTAGTAGTGCATCAACCTGAGCACCAATCGTCTTATTGGCAATTGCTGTAGACATGTCGTCTTCTTTGGTGCTCTGAGAGCCGGAATCGGCAGCAGCAGCAGCATCTGCTGGATCGATTTTCTTGCCGACTTGCTCATCTGTGTCTACTTTCTTCTTCTTGCCATCTTCGAGGAGCATCCCCGGAACTTTGCCCTTCAGATCCACAAGGTTTTCGTAGAATCTGCGTTCTTCCTCATCTTCCCAGATTCCGGCACCGTCACCCTCGCCTCGTAGATACTCGCCAGTCTTGACAAGGCCTATGCCTCCATTTGCAGCACCTGAGTTATCCTCGGAATCCTTCAGATCTGGCATTTCTCCACCAATAGCTTCGGCAAGGACCTGTGCATTCGCAATCAATCGTTCTTGTGCTTTGACAACCTTTTCATAGTTTGCTTGTCGGTCCTCAAACACCTGACCAGACTTAACATAGGCTTCGGCATCCTTGCGTGCTTGCTTGCTGAGTGCCTTTTGGTCGCGAAGCAGGTGAGCTTTGACATCCTCGAAGTACCGCTTCAGGATGTTCCGAAATCGTTCCTGTAATTCTGGCGAGGCAAGAGGTGGGTCGTCACTTGCTGCCTCCACCGGGCCGTCCTCACCAGACTCATCATCTCCGTCTCCGTCACTGTTTGCTTCCTTTGTAGCTCCGTCCGCCGCTACGGTCTTCCGTCCTTCGGAACCAGCCTCCTTTACACCAAGTATGTCCCAGCCAAAAGCCTTCACGAAAATGACAAGCAGAGGCAAATTCGTATGCTCTCGGTCGTGACCTAGGAGATCTTTCAGAACCTCCAGAGGAAATGGTTCCGCGCCGCCACCCTTGCCTGTCGAAGTAGCCTTAGCCTTTACTTCAGCTGTCTTTCCAGAAGCTGCCGACAGAGATTCCTTCCCCCGAGATGCATCATCCGGACGACTGACATCGTCCAATGTTCTTAAGACCCCAACCAGCCATAGCTCCGTGACAACCCTTAAAAGCACTCTCTGGCGCGTGATGCGTTCTTTCTCTTCCTTCTCTCTTGCCTCTGCTGCGAGACCTTTCAGTATCGATTTTTCCGGTGTAGATAATCCCTTGCCCACTAGCCAACCCAGGAACTCCGTAAACTCTGTAGGGCCAAACCGCTGGTGTAGCGCGCTGACGATTTCCACTCCAGCCTCAATTTCCCCAGGCGACTTCAACTTGCACAGACCTTCATAGCATGCAGATATGATCTCCGACAGATACTTGTGTAGACTGAGTGTGCGAATCTCCTGTAGGAAGGTGCTCAATGTGGCGGCGGAAACTGCAGTTCGAAGTCGTTTGATGAATGCCGTATTCTTCTTCAGAGAGGAGTCGAGGGACTTGTTTACTTCGTAGACGCCTGTAGGATCCAATCAGTACAGTCACCTTCCAGACCTTCCATCCTGTAGTCACTAACCCTTCTCTCCATTCCAAGCACGGCTGTTCAATTCGCGCAACTCGCCTGCAAGCCAAAATGTCAGTAATTTCCACACGCTGGGGCAATCCACCCATAACTTACGCTTCCTCTTGCGATCCATGGAGAGCAGCCTGAGCCTGCCCAGACCGGACCGTTGTTATGTAGTGAGATATGTGTACCTTGTGCCCCCACATTCGCGACTTCTAAGGGAACATGAAGGACCAGTGAAAGGAAGATTTGGTCGAGGCAGTTAAATGCATCGGTATCGGGGCGCGTAGTCAACGAAATGGTCTCCTGGCTGACGTGCAATTTTTTCAGGTAGGTTGTGAAATCTTTGTCGCTGTGTCCTGCAAAAGTTTGGGCAAGATGGTCAACGAGCTATGCGATGTATCGACGTAGGGGCAGGCTTTAGCGCGGTGCCTTTCCGCTAGCGTTTGATTTCTAGCCTTCCCTATGATCCCTCTTCAATCACAGCCCTCGTCAATGAACTTATGGGAGTCACGGGCAGATTCAATATCAGAATTTCCTCGTCAATTCGTCCGGGTCTGGAACTACTCTGGATGTGCTTCCCTCATAGAAATATCCCAACACAGCCGCAGCCTCGCCAAGTTTCAATAAGCCCCTCCTCTTGGCTGCCAGACGACCAGCCAGGCCAGGCCATGAGGACCCTGCATACTGTACCTAGGTAGACGTTTGCTGTGTTCAATTTTTCCTTTGTTTGCTTCAGGAGTCTTTGTCTCGATCCTCAAGTTGAGACAGCCATTCAGTACACTCCCCGTTTGGCCGAAGGGATCAAGGGTAGCCTCGTTCTGTGGTCATTTCGTAGACACTGGGTCGCTGGGTGGTCGAATCAACCTCCCTGTTCCACGACAGCTTTCCAGAACCATGAAAGCGAGCCTATTCAAAATGCAAAGACTATTGGAAATTAGAGCAACGAAAATCCTCCACTGAAGGTCGAGCAAACTTCGATCTGTTATTGCTGCTGCCAATGCCTTTCTTCGGCCTTTCCTCAACTTCGATAGTGGTGGATCTCGTAGTCTGGTCAGTGTCTGCTTCTTCTCTACCATGTTCGATGCGTTGTGGCGATATGATCTTGATTCTCAAAACACCATTATGTTTGGTGAGGTTTCTTTGCCAGGATCTGCCGACTCCTCTTCGTGTTCATGGAAATATTCACCTATGACCTATTTGCAGGTCCAAATTCCTTGGCATGTTGAGAATCACGCAGTTTCGGAGGAGTTTCCACTTGAAGCGCCAGACTGAAAGATCTTTCCTATCCTTTTGAAGGCACTCAAGTTCTTCCTGCAAGACTTTCTTCTCTTATTCTGGTTGTTTGAGCCATGAACATGAGATACATCGCACAGTCGTCGCCTAAAAGATGATGATGAACCCTTCGTGATCTTTGCATTACGGTCAGGAAGGATTCCGGCCATGGCTTTGCAATCCATTTGGATGTTCGTACCGGGGTTTGGATATGCGAGGCCTACTGCGTCCAGCTATCTGGATCTTTTCCAGGTTACGAGCTCTGGTCGTGGCTCACCGGATAGATTCCTGTTGGGTACTGTTTTGTTGCTTCAGATCCCGGTGAGTATATGCTATAAAGCGGAACAGCAATCGTAAGGTTTGAGCCTACGGCCTCTTCATCGACATACTCAGCATTACCAGGAACGTATCTTCTAGTTGGAGATGTACCTTTTCTGAGATTGTATGGGATTATTGGAGCTTTGATGATCACTTGTTCCATGTACTTTAAATGTCTGCTTGTTCTTCAGTGGGATGAAATGCTGTTAATGTCTACTCCGGACCTCAGTTGATGGTCGACATGATGTACCCGGGCTGTAGATGGAAAACTACATGAATTCTGTGGTATTGGATTTCGTACCGCTCTGGCAGAGTTAGATGCCGAGTCCTCTAGCATCTCCGGGAAACCCAGTGACACATATCGATTGCAACTTGGTAAAGTAGGGCATGAATACTACAGTACAAGGTTCAGTCGATCGCGGGGTACTGTTTACGGGAGGACTAGGGTGAGCTCTCGGGTATCGAGAAGCACTACACAAATTGCTTTTGCGATCACTTATATTCAGGGGTGATTTTACATTGTCTCAAATGCCGGAGATCCTGACGCCTCTTGACGACACCATTTTGCTTTCTTCTGATGTCCAAGCATTGGATCAGTTTAGTGGCCAAAGATAAGGCTGCTTGAAGCTGCTTTAGCGAGCGCCGCCCGGAGAAGTTTGTACTTCACGACTGGCGCTCGGTGGAGATCTAGAACAACGGACCAATGAGGGCGCTCGGCCCACAACTTTCTTGCTGATAAGAAATCGTCGACACCAGCTTGCCCGTTCCACTGCCAGATATCAAAGCCAGCCGAATCCCCTTCAGATAGAGATCCGCGGAAGTGGCTGTTACGATGGAGACATGCAAATCCCAGCATCCCGCATTCTGGAAGTCCTTAGACCCATCGAAGTCTCCAAGTCCTCCCACGAGAGCCCAATTCCGCGCAGATAATCGTCACTACCCACCATGCTTGGGTCTAGGTAGGTCTTTATTGTAACCCGACATCCATGATTGGGTAGGATCTCATCTCTATCTTCTTTTCCACGCAATTTCTACCTCTTCAGCCCTTCTCCCCAATTGTACTTACTCCTTGAACACTTCGTCAGGTTCAACATCCTCTCCTACCTGTCCCTGTTCATATTGAAATCCATCCCTGGCATCGAGTCTCGAATGTACTCACGCCTGTGTCGGACATCTCTTATCACTCCTTGACCAATTCACCACCTGACTTAACTTTATTATCCGTACACACTCTCATATAATGTCCATCAACATGGTGCCAACAGATATTTTGACGCCTCTCTCGACGGCTCCGCCTTCTCCAACACTCCAGACAAAGAAGCCAATCCTGAATCCATCATCGATATCTTTCCAGGTACCACCGACACCACCTAAATCAGAACACAGTGGAAGTGAAGCCTCCGACGAATCATCGCCCAATTCGAGAAGACCTAGTTCGGCAGTACCACCTCGATATCCACTTCCTCCACCATCCAGTGCACCGGTTGAGATACTGAAAGAAGATCTGAAGACTCCAGACAACCATGTTCCAAGAGATCCCAGACTTATACGCCTCACCGGTATACATCCGTTCAATGTGGAAGCACCACTCAGTGCTCTCTATGATGAAGGGTTTCTTACCTCGCCGGAGCTCTTTTATGTACGGAATCATGGAGCGGTACCACAGGTTGACGATGCCTCTATACCAGACTGGGAGTTCTCAATAGAAGGAATGGTCAAGCACCCGATCACCATGACTCTCAAGCAACTCATCGCGGAATACGAGCAGATAACTGTACCAATCACCCTTGTCTGCGCTGGCAATCGGAGGAAAGAACAGAATCAAGTTCGAAAGTCGAAAGGTTTCTCATGGGGAGCTGCTGGTGTTTCCACCGCACTTTGGACAGGAGTTGCTCTGGGAGAATTGCTGAAGCGAGCAGCACCTTTGCGAGGAGCTAAGTATGTGTGCATGGAAGGTGCCGACAAGCTCCCAAATGGATACTACGGGACATCAGTCAAGCTCAACTGGGCCATGGATCCTAACAGAGGAATCATGGTAGCCCACAAGATGAATGGAGAGATGCTCAGACCAGATCACGGAAAGCCACTACGAGTCGTCGTTCCTGGCCAGATTGGCGGCCGGAGCGTAAAGTGGTTGAAAAGACTAATTGTTACTGCTGCTCCAAGTGACAATTGGTACCACATCTACGACAACCGAGTTCTTCCTACCATGATCAGCCCCGAGCAAAGCGCCAACGAGCCGAAATGGTGGATGGATGAGCGATATGCCATCTATGATTTGAGCACGAACAGTGCCACAGCATATCCGGCTCACGATGAGAGACTGTCTCTTGTAAACCCACCAGAAACATACAAAGTCCGTGGCTATGCCTACGGTGGAGGTGGTCGAAGGGTCACGAGAGTCGAAGTGACTCTGGACAAGGGAAAGTCTTGGGCTCTTGCAGATATAAGGTACCATGAGGACGACTACAGGGACCAAGCGGACGAAGACGAGATGCTATATGGCGGGAGACTGGACATGGGCTGGCGAGAAACATGCTTCACCTGGTGTTTCTGGGAAATCGACTTAAAGGTTGCTGACTTGGCACTCGCTGGGGATGTCATGGTGAGGGGCATGGACGAGAGCATGAACGTCCAGCCACGAGACATGTACTGGAGTGTTCTAGGAATGATGAATAACCCATGGTATCGAGTTTCCATCACCAAAGAGGGGGACTCTCTTCATTTTGAGCACCCCACACAACCAGCTTTGATGCCCGGAGGATGGATGGAGAAAGTGAAAGCCAAGGGCGGGAATCTTGCCAACGGCTTCTGGGGAGAGAGTATGGGTGGCGAGGAAGAGTCTCTTGTTACTGAGCCAAAGAAGGAGATCAGAATGACCAAAGACGGACTTGATAAGAGTATCACGATCGACGAGCTCCGCAAGCATGACGAAGACACAAACCCCTGGTTCGTCGTCAATGGCGAAGTGTATGACGGTACAGCATTTCTCGAAGGTCACCCAGGAGGTGCAACAAGTATCATCGGCGCAGCAGGCCAAGATGCCACCGATGAGTTCATGGCTATCCGTAGGTTCCATCCAATGGTTTAACTTATATTGATAAAAAGACTGACAAAAATCTCAGACTCTGAAACTGCCAAAGAAATGATGCAACACTACCACATCGGCTCCCTCGACGAAGCTTCCCGCGCCATCCTCTCCGACGGGATAGAAGAAGTCCCTTCAGAATCTGCCGCACCTCGAGAAGTCTTCCTCCAATCCAAAGTCTGGACCAAAGCTCTCCTCTCAGCCAAGAAGTCCATCTCATCGGACACTCGAATCTTCACATTCACGCTCGAGCACGAGAATCAGACAATTGGTCTCCCCATCGGCCAACATCTCATGATGCGTCTGCGCGATCCTGTGACAAGGGAGGCCATCATACGCTCTTACACGCCGATCTCAGAAGGGACTGACAAAGGAACGCTGCAAGTCCTTGTCAAAGTGTACTTCGACACCATCGAGCGCGCCGGCGGCAAGATGACGAAGGCATTGGACGCAATTCCCGTAGGACACTTTGTCGATTTCAAAGGTCCGATTGGAAAATTCGAATACTTGAAGAACGGTCATTGTACTATCGGCGGAAAGCCCAGGTTTATAAAGAGGTTCATTATGATCTGTGCTGGAAGCGGCATCACACCTATCTTCCAGGTATTGCGAGCCGTACTGAGTGATCCCGAGGACAAGACAAAATGTCTAGTGCTGGATGGCAATAGACTTGAGTCCGACATTCTCTGCAGAGAAGAGATGGATGGTCTCGTCAAAGGTCAAGAGGAGAGATGTAAATTGCATTATGCTTTAACGAAGCCGGATGAGAGCTGGAAAGGCTTGACCGGGCGTGTGGGTAAGGAGTTACTGGAGAAAGAAGTCGGGAAGTGTGAGTCGAAAGATGGGGAGGAGTTGGTGTTGATTTGTGGGCCCGAGGCGTTAGAGAAGAGTGTGCATGGGTTCTTGAATGAGTTGGGATGGAAGGATCAGGACTTGTTGTTCTTCTAGTTTGCTGTATCTGCTTGAAGCGGTCTGTATATATGGGTGCCTCACGATCGCGGGCGCTGGGAATATGTGCAATGTATTAGCTGCAATTCATGATGTTATGCCACTACCCTCCTTTAAAGTGCCCTATACGGCACCAACTTCGGTACGTGCCACTTTATCTCAGAAGACCAAAGCGGGAAATTGTGTGCAGCAAGGAGATGTATAATTTCGAGATTATCTACCGAAACCGAACCATCCTTTCTTCTGTTGCGCAGCAGTTTCAGTAGTCTGGCCCTTAACGACCGGCTCCGGCGCAGATTTGCTTTCAACCTTCTCCTGGATCTCGCGTCCCGGATACTCAATATAGTTCCACGCAGCATCAAAGAAAAGCGGCTTAACGGGAATGGGTTCTAGTTTCGGAGGGTATGTCACCAGATTCTCCAGATTGACGCCCTTAACTGGATAATCGTTGAGCTTCTCTACCAAAGGTTGTCGGCTGGTCTGCTCTTCTGACTTGGTCGTGCTCTCGTTGAGGTTTGAAAGCTCTACGAGGGCGCGGTAGTGCTGTAACTCGCCATCTAGAAGATTTTTGAGAAACTGTACTTCGCTTGGTGAGATGGTTATGTTGGGAGGTGAAGCGTCAGATGTGTCCATGCTGGATTCAAGCTGAGAATGTGCGGCATTGCACTTTTCCGAGGCGCGAGCGAGGAGAGCTAAGGCATTCTTGGGATTTGTGAGTAGAGCGTGCGAGCGGGCTATTGTGAGGCATCTGGGAGCATATGATTAGCAATTATTCGGATGAGGGGGTCGACGAACTCACTTCAGAGCTGAGAAGTAGCTATATTTCGCGTCGAGCTCTTCCAGAAATTGAGTATCGGCGGCTACCCCAGGGAGTTCTTTGATCGAATCCAGACTTTGCAAAATGGAATCGTATAGAACGGCCTTCTCTCTGAGGTGTGCAAGTTTACGTCCTGTTCCTTCTTCCTGTACTGGTTTCTTGCTCTTCTTCCTGCCTTGCGGAACCGCTGGACCTTCAACCACTGCACCATCCTGTTGTCCAACTAAGACTCTGTTTCGTCCTATTCGCCAGCTGACCATCTCGTAGCTAACCGCCGTACGAGTGATTTGTAGACTTTGCATTCGTCTGTCACTTTGGCCGACTCCTTCGCCAGCTAGCTCGTCAATTGCATGCTTCGTTGCATCCATAGTGTCTTGACTTGCAATGAGAATCTCATCATATGCGGAGGCTCTCTCTCTAGCTTGTGCAGCTGTCACAGATGCTAGTGTCTCTTGCAATTTCTGAGCTGCACTGTTCACTGAGGCCAAAGCAGTCGCGATCGCAGCATCCTCCAAGTCGACAGTCCGTGACCTCCAAGTTATTGTCTTGGGAATTGTACCAGCCTCCGCAGAGGATGCTTTCGCCTTCGTAGGTCGTTCGTTCAGTACATCGGGATCTAACTTCTCGACCTGGGAGACCAGCTTCTCATCAGACGATGGAAAGTACTTCCGTGCTATAGCTTCAATAGCAACCGTTCGAGGTAGTCGCATCTGGTATGCTCCATATCGTATACTTGGATCAATAGGATCTGACAGCAGATCTCTGAAGATATCGCTCTTTGTAGATGTAGCCAGCGCACTGTATATGATCCTAGCTTCCGAGTAGCTCTTCACACAAGGCTCCCAGTTCTGCTTCTCGAAAGCAGTTGCCCCAGAGAGTGAAGCTGCATATGCACGTGCCTCCAGAACATCCTCGTCAACTGCTCCGGTTGTCGCCTGATCTGCAAGAAGTTGAAATAGATGGTCGGCATATGTAGTGGCTTTATGTAGACGGGAGATTATATGTGTGCGTGTCGAGCCAGTAATGCCTTTCTTCTCTGTAGAATGGATCTCTCTCATAGACATCGCATGTGCCCATGCTCGCTCCGAGGTAAGTAGCAAGAGGCGGACGAATCTGGCGGCGTGTTAGCAAATGGAAGATCTGGCAGTTTCTTGGAATATATTGACATACTCCTTGTTGCGCGCAATATCCTCCGCTGTTACCACCGTCTTGCTTGAATCGTACTTCGCGCGGGGTTTTTGTGCCGTACCAAGCTTCGTTCGTAGATTATGGATTCGATTTGACAGGCCTTTCCGGTACGCCGCATAGTCGCCCTCGAGCTTCGCCTTCTCGCGCCCCGAGGCGACGAATTTGGTGACCTCCATCTGTGGTTGTGGTTGTGGTTGTGGTTGTGGTTGTGGTTGTGCTTGATGTCCTGGTCGACATCCAGCACTTTCAATTGTAGGCGGGTGCGGGTGTCATTTGTTGGTGGGGTCGGAGTGCAGTGCAGTGCAGTGCTCTCGGATTTGTGGTTGGTTTGCCGAAGGTACCAGCCCGAGCCCGGGCTTGCTCATCGAGCCCATGCCATCAGCCCATGAGCAGGGGTCAAAATACGCTAAAAATGTTGTCGTGCAAGACCTCTGTAGTATGAGCTTTTGCCTCCTATTCATCACGACTTCTGAGAAGCTTCTTATACATTTGGAAAGTCTGCTGCGAGACTGTAGCTGTAGGGGCGTAATTCGAATTGCATACTAGCTCCAAAGCATGTTGTACGGTATGGCAAATCGAGCTTCCCTTCTCATTCAGATCTTTTTTTGACTGACTTGTTGATAGAACCATTCTACATGTTCGATTCCTCAAGGTGACCGCCACTTGCGACGAAAAAATCTCACTTGGAGCCTTTGTCGGCGCGAATAGGGCATGCTGGAGCGTACGGCAGGATGTCTAGAATCAGGCAGTCTCCGGCGCCTATTGCCAGCATCGAAGAAGGCAATGAAGAGTCGCCGAACACTCCACTCATCTTTCTGGACTCATGGTGCTAGCGATCTGGAGATTTCTCCATTGTGGACTGCTTTGGTTCAATTAGCAGCTCCTGCCGAGCAGGATGCAGGACGGGATATGCAGCAACAGCGACCAGCTGCAATGGGCAATACGGGCATGCTTTTGGACTTTCTATACCCGGCTGGAACATTGAACTTCTTGCGGCAGTACTCAGCATTGGGAGTCGACAGAGCAGGGGGTAGACTTGCTAGGACTGGGCTGGAGAAACTTGGTCATCGCCAGTATACGTCCTCCGCACAGGATACAATTGCAGATTCGCAAGACATGTCGACGGAATCTGAGATAACAAAGGATGAAGCCGGCGCGGAGAGTGGAAGCATGGCTCTGCTGTACGAGAAGCTTGGACTCACCAAAAACTACGATTTCGAAGAAGCCTGGCGGCAATACTCTTTACTGGATGTTGGGGAGCAGCATATCCCCCTTCGAAAGCAGCTTATGCGTTATCTTTCAACCTCTGAACGACTTATTGATGCCGAGAGAATAATACAACTTTTTGAGGCTTTGGACCGGGATCAAAGGACACCTGCATCATATCGACATACTATCCGAGCCTACCTCAAGATGCGCAATCTTGCAGATGCAATGACATTGTATACCAGGGCTCTTGACGAAGTGGAATCGCCTGCGGGATCAGAGGAATTGTTGGCATACCTCATCAAGAACTCTTCATGGGGGCGTGCATTCTCTGTTTGGGATGAGTTCAATAAGTTCAGAGCTCAGACACCCAAGCTGAGTTACAATATTTTCGAAGTTCTTGACAAGGATCCTACTATTGGAAGCCAGGCGATCGAATTGGCAGGATACGTGAACAGAAAACTTGAGAATCAATCCTCTGATTCCACATCGGAATTACCCCCAGAACTTCTGAACTTCGCTTCACGTATTGTCCGAAGGGCTTTACTGAGTGCTCAAGCTTTCAATTCTGCAAGGTTCACCAGCCTTTTAACGATTTTGCAGGATTGGAAGTTGGTTAGTCCTGCACTGTATGAGCAATTGACTTTCATGCTCTTACGCTTGAATGAGACAAAGCTTGCAGTCAAATGCTATCGTAGGGTGCGCCATTCAAAGGAGTTCCGGTTCACTCGTCCAACGCTTCATTCGCTTCTGAAAGTCTGTTGCGACTACCACAGTGTCCTTGGCATGCAACAAATCCTGGACGACTTCTTTCGAATATACTCAAGGCCAACTCGGGCAGCTTATCAGATGTGCATGGGCGAGTTTGCCGCCCAAGGCGATGCTGAAACGGTCCATGCTCTCTTCGATCAATTACTTGAGCGCGATGAACAACAGAGATTGACTAGTGTCAGTGAGATCACACCTGTGCTCCATGTACATGCAAAACGAGGCGAGGTTGGGAAAGTCGTCACATATTTCGACCAAATTCAAGATGTCTATGGCTTACAGCCAAATGTACTTTGCTGGAACATCCTCATCAACGCCTATGGCAAAGTACACGATGTAGATCGTGCTTACGATTGTTTCGAGCAACTCATCAGCGACGGAAAAGTGCGGCCAGACGACTACACTTTCGGCACTATGATGGGGATATGCACTACTCGTGGCGACATTGATCGTGTTGTTGGCCTCTACATGTTTGCCCAGGAGCAAAAGGTTGAGATCAGCGCTGCCATGCTCGATTGCTTGGTCCTATCTCACGTGCAGGCAGGGGACCTTCAGAAAGCCGAGTCCATCTGTGAAGATGCTCTCAAAATGGATATCAAAGGTATTCGAACGCGAATGTGGAATTACCTCCTGACGGGACATGCGTTGAACCGTGATCTTGTTGATGTCAACCGACTCCTTCGGCGCATGACAGAGGCAGGTGTAGCATACGACACATACACATACTCTGCATTGATGCAGTCATTAGTAATGGTCAAACAACCGGACAGAGCTTTTGCTATCATGACAGACGTGATGCCACCCGCTGGAGTTCAGGCAACAGATTTTCACTACGCCGTCGTCATGGGAGGTTATCTAGCCAATGGAGAGGTCGATAAGGTTTTCAAGCTTCAAAGACGGATGGAAAGGCGTAACGTCAGGTCGTCGGCAGCTACAAAACTCTTGACCTTGAAAGCCACCATTGCGGAGGATGAAAGGTTGCTCGAGGACGGTACCAGTCAAGAGAAATTGAATCGTGGTCTGGAGATGTTCCAGGAGATCGTCACTTCTATTGACCCTCAGGATGTCGCCAAGCCAGCTAGGAAAGGTGTCGGTCGGATGCCTATAGATATCGCGTACTCGACCATATTTAACCGCTACATGATTTTTGTCCTTGGTCAGTATGCAGAGTTCTCGACAGCGGGCAGCATCTATGAAGCCTATCGCAGTTCTCTTCCTGCTTCGCGAACGGGCGAGGTCCCTCTTGACATGCTGAGGACTATCATGGATACTAAATTGGGAGAAGGGGACCACGAGACTGTCCGTATGTGCTGGGAGGCTTCACTTGCACAAGCCAAGCGAATAGCAACGCCAATCAAGGCGAAGTCTGGGCACTTGCCAGAAGATCATCTCATTCGGAATGAAAGGAAAGCTATTGCCCCAGCTCGACAGCTGGATTTAGCAAGACATCTGGGAACATACTTGCAATCACTCCACACTCAGCGCAAGACCGACGAGATGATCGCAACTGTAGATGGCCTACTTAGCGACGGTTTTGCGCTCGACAATCACAACTGGAACTCCTACCTTGAGTTTCTCGCCATCAGACACAAATACCAGCTCGCGTTTCGACTTTGCGAAGACAATTTGATGGACCATTGGACTGGCTGGGCACGCATCCGATGGACTCTTCCAGAGCGCAACCGTCTCCCGACAGACCTTCGGGCGAAGAGGAAAGATCCTCTACACTTACGACCGAAGTATCTCACTATCTTGCACTTGGCAAGGGGGTACCTAGAGCTTCAATCCATGGCAGCTGAGTCAGTCCATAGTGAAGCTCTACTAGCCGAGCTGGAGCGGACTTGTCCTCGTGTCGTGAATGCCATTACGACCATGCAGCGCGTTGACGATGTTCTTGAGCGGAGTGTACTAAGAGGATATTGAATGTATTTTGTATAAATTCATGTAAAGACTGTACTATATTGTATCTCATATCCATAGATGTTCTCTAGACAGGAGAATCGAGCTACTTTTTCACTCTTACTCTTCTGCTTACATGCTGCTAGTTCGTTGTTTTAATTATCCGTTTGATCTATCGGAATATTTGTGAAAAGAAATAACAGGTTGATGACGTTGCTCTTTCATGCGAGCAAGGCCCCATCAGTATACCGTCAAGGCCTGCTGTTAGAAAGAAGTAGATTACCTTCCATAGTCACAAGAAACTCCTTGCTTAAAACAACGTCTTCCCAGCCTTCCACCTATCTCAATCACTCAACTCCCAATTCCCCTATCCATTCTCATACTCGTAATCCCCAATTGAGCTACACTCCCCATGGCCCACATCGCCGCCGTCCTCGCATCCTTCGCTAATCATGAATTTAGTTTTCTCATTTCGCAACAGTCTCAAATCAAGATCAAGGATCGATATCAAGATACGTGATCAACTCAGGAACAGGAAAGGGATATCTTAGATCTCGAGACCCAAGAGCATAGCCACAAGAAAAAATACAAAATGACATACCATACGTCAAATGATCCTTCAACACCGCATCGCCCCCCTTACAGATATCATCACCCGCATGACAGAACGTCCTCACCCTCGTACTATCCACGCCTTGAATCGCAGTCCCGTTGTTCGGGTCGCCGAAGAGTACGATTGAGGATATCTTTGAGGTTGTGTTGGAAGGCAGGGAGGAGGTTGCGAGGTGGATGAGTTGCGCGCCTTGGGAGTAGCCGGAGAGGAGGAGGGGGGTGGAGGGGCAGGTGGCGAGGGTGTTATTTATTAGGGTTGCCCTTGAGGAGGTCAATACTGTCGGTTACAATGCATGATAAATTGGGTTTCGGAGCGATAGGGAAGAGAGCGGGCTGAAAAGGAAGAGACGAACATCATGGTAGCACCTCGAGCTGAACCACCAGCAAAGAATCCAGCTGGTTGAGCTTCGTAGTTCACGCCTTGGATGGCGAGTTGATTCGTGCCGTTCATGTACTCTGCTATAGCTGCGAAGAAAGGCGGTCCAGCTAGGATACCAACATTGCCTGTATGTTGACTGTGTCAGCAATAAGTTGCTTTTAAAGTGTACCAACACCTCAGCAAGCATCTCCCACTGGCGACGATGATCTTATGCCAGCTCATGTCGCCAACACTAGACCCTTTATATGAACTTCCGACCTTCCCAAAGTGACCACTGCTACAATCGATGGGATCGACAGGAAGTGAGAGTGAACAAACCAGGTTCATTCGTCCCCCTCGCAAAAATTACAGCCATCCTCGGACAATTCGTCGTCGTCCTATTCGTCTTCTCATCCATCAACCCATTCTGAAAGATTACCGAACCATGATCACCCAGAAAAACACTCAGTCCAGTCGCCAAGCTGGAGTTACTCGCTCCCAGTAGACCCTCGATCGTATCTAGAATTCCCAAGCCGATAAATGGGGAGGCTTGTATGAGAGCTGGGAGAATAAGGAATAACAGTATCCTTAGAACAAGCTGTGATGTTTGTGTGAGCATTATGAGAGGTGAGAAATCTATTGCAATGGGACCGATAAAAATCGCTGAGCTTCAAGAACGAAAGCGGAATGGGGTGAAGATGGTCATGATAGAGCCGATCGAAAGAACGTGATTGAGGCTCGTGAAACCGAAGATCCAAACATTTCAAGCTTCAGGCACACGTCATGCATCTGACGGTCCAGACCGAAACTCGATCGGTGCACATCGGAAGATTTCGTCTGATCTCGAGAACCAGACGACATTCATGCGAAAGGTTTGGAGATTGATGACAATCTGTCATTGGGTAATAACAGTTTCAGATCGCAAGGGTTCGGCGACTGACCACAAACCCATGACCTCGGAAGTGCTGCGTAAGATCATGTGAATTATAGTAGAAAGTGTGCATGAAAAAAGGGCACATTGAAAATGATTCTGATATTGTACGTAGTGATATGTGCAAGTAAACAAGAGAAACGCCAACTGCCAAATCAGCCAATCTCACTTGCTGCACTTGGCCAGATCAGTAATACTCCAGTTCTACCCATGTATCCAGGCTCCATGCTCCAAACCAAGTCCGGGTATTCCTATAAACAATTTACTCCGGTAACAATTCACATACTTTCCAAATCGTCTTGGGCATTTTTTAGCCCGACACCAAGGTCTCTCAACTTCTTTGCCAGCAGACCTTCAGCTACCACTTTGCCGTCAGGCCATCCAGTGAGGAAATTGCCACCGTATCCAGCATCCCCTTTGCTGAGCTTGTCATAGCCACCAATTCCGGTGTTTGTGCTGTCGCTGTGCCAGGACATCGCAGTGCCTGAACCTCTCGACGTTGGTGGCTGACTACTCTTGCTCGACGATGGGGACTGAATATCAGCAGCCCTCTCCAGACCAGCGTCCCCATCTCGTCTGGTAGCTCTGCTGAGCAGGCTGAATGGAATGGGCTGAACAGGTGTAGTGCTCGCGCCTCGACCAAATTCAAACGTTGGTCCGCCTCCAAACCCCTTCTCCAAAGCCAGCGTGATTCCATCCATCGAGTCTAGCGCTCGATTTGACTGACCGAGTGGGAATCCTGACGATCTTCTTCTATATGCTTTGTCGGCTGCTAGACTTGCGCCTGCGCCGCCATTAAGAGCAAGGCCGAGACTAGAGTCTCGGCCTGGCTTGTATGTACTGAACCGTGGTTCGGGCAACGAGATCTCGTTCCGTAACTTTTCCTTTCCGTCTGGTACGCGATTCGCAAAGACAACTCTAATACTTTTGTAAAGATAAAACCGTCCGCGAGATGGTGAACATATGTGCAGATGTATTAGGTAGCGGAGTGTTGGTCGGTCTAATGGATTCGATTGTACTGCTGAAATCGGCATGTCAATGATTGGGCCAGCGGAGTAGCTTCGCTGGCGAATGAACGTTTTCGTTCCTGGCTCCATACCAGTGAGATCGTACGGCACGAGAAACAGTTTGACAGCCGTTTTGTTCGGGTTCTTGATAATTATCTGAAGCTGACCTGTCTCTGGGATTCTGTAACTGCCTCCTGGTGGCGCTCTGGGGGATGTCGATCTCCTCTTCTGTTTCTCGGCCCTGCGAATTTCTCGCTCCGTGGGCTGGCCTGTACTTGGACCGTCTACCATATCAATATCCTCAGTACGGTCGCGAGGAAGATTGCTGAGTCGCTTGCGTTTTGCGTCTCGCGCCTCATCAGGATTTGGTAGACTATTTTCGAGATCTATTTGGCCCACATACGGACTTGGTCCATCTTCTGATTTTGTCGTGCGGCCATGGCTCGTAGTCTCATAGCTGTAGAATACCGCAGGAAATGGTATAGTCACATGAGCTGGGCAGCGAAGATTCGACTTACACTTACCGAGACCCAATACACCAATCTGAGCCACGAAATCGAGAGGCCTCGATGGTGTGGTCGACATTCGACCACGAAGAATACTCTCCTCATAGGATCCTACCATTGATGCATGGTGAAGTGGCGAGCTGTCCGACGTGTATGAAGGTCTCCTGGACCGCAGAAACTGTGGGGTCTGAGGAGAGGATGTGGGATGCGGCGTTTGGTTGGATGTGAGTGATCTTCTCGGTTGGTGAGCTTGGTAAGGGTATATGTTGTCCCTCTTCAGATGTGGCAGGGGTCGGTTAAAGGATACTGATGTCGGAACTGAGGGCGTGGAATGGATCGATTGTGAGGTCTGTAAAGTGTGTCTTCGATGGTTCCTCTGTGAAGATGGTGTGAT
The DNA here is from genome assembly GCA_017365405.1 of Cadophora malorum. Taxonomy (NCBI): domain Eukaryota; kingdom Fungi; phylum Ascomycota; class Leotiomycetes; order Helotiales; family Ploettnerulaceae; genus Cadophora; species Cadophora malorum. The sequence continues at coordinate 98,008 of JAFJYH010000087.1, forward strand.
GTCGATCGGGTTCATTATCGACGACAAATCCAAATCTTCATTACTTTCTGACTGGACCAAAGGGCTTGTTGGAGGCTTCAGTATGAAACTGGACGAGTATGACGACGAAAGTGAAGGTGCTCGGGACCGTGGTCTGTCAATTGAATCCGGGGGAGGGAATCGAGGATCAAGCTGGAACGGAGAGAAGTGTCGAGGCGGCGAGGTTGCAATCCAAGGTGCCTGTTCCAACCTGTTCAGACCAGACTGTGGTTGCAGGAGGCCTGTGCTATTCGATTGTCGTATACCTTCCGTGAAATCACCACTATGTAATGCTGAGCGCGGCCGTTCAATCTGTAATCCTGCCTGGTTTCTTTCTCTGTCGGTCGTGGAAGGGCGTTGCGAATCGGATATGTCTGGTGATGGTAATAATGGCGAGGAGTTCGAAGCATTGGGGGAAGGCTTTCGTGGAGTTTGATCATAGTCTTGAATTAGCGACTCCAACTAAAACTACTGTTAGTAACGAGAGCTTGAAACGATTTCGAATAAAGGCAGCATCGTACATTACGATTTGGTAACCAAGTCGGGGATTCCCCACGCTTCAATCTCTCAATAAGCTCGACTCTATCGGTTGTTCCAGATCTGGGAAATTTGAAGTTGGACGCCAGGCCAGCTGTTGCAAACGGTCTCTCTTCTTCAGGGCTATCCGGGACTGGTCCTTCGCATAAATCCGTCCTTATGCTCTCTTCCGAGACCTTTCTCTCCATCACATTTCCACCCTCAGGCGACTTGGACGGTCGAGTTACTGTTGTCTTAGGTGGTGTGCTACTCCGGCGGCTGCCGAAGTCATCTTGGAAGATGGGCATTCTGAAGACTGTTCAAAATGCTCCTTTACTGTCATACATGCATCGCGTTGAAATTGAAGGTTGGGAGCAAGAGGTCGGTGAAGCTGCAAGTACAGCGGATGTTGGTCGTCTTAAAGCGGGGAGACGGCTGGGGCGGTTCTTTATGGTTGCTCGTGCAGCTGCGAGACTTTCACCAATGACTCAATTGTCTCGGCTCCTGGTGTTATAAAACGGAAATAAGAAGGATGTGCCATATATACTTGGACGAGAGGCTATTGCAAAGGTGTGAAAGCGAGTGATTGTCAGGCAGTCGCGGAGATAGGCATGTCCTGATCATGTCAGTTGGATGAGTGAGTAAGTGACTGGACTGATGGTGCATTATCTTTATCGGAGAAAGTCGTCACTCGGCACTAAATTTGAACAGAACAGCGCTTGTAGGGATGCTATCGATTTCTTCCCGGCATCGGTGCATCGGTGCTTCTCTAGCGGCCGCATCAGATCTGTACCCCAGCAAACCGTGAACTTTTTGCTCTCAGCCCCCAGCCATGAGCATAGCATTTTTGATCAACAACCAATTGCACGCCCAGCGAGCCCATACAAGGACAGCAAGAGGTGCCTGAAGTACACAAGCCAAATCTCCTCGATGTCGTCCAAAAGACCAGCAGAAGATGGGGCCTCAGAACCAAAGCCCAAGAGGCACCGTCCAGGCTTCAAAGTCGGGCCAGACAATCTTCCCGATGGAGTACACAGGCGCAAGGGTATTTCTTTCCCTCCCGACAGCCAAGTCAGCGCCGTAGAAAACGAGACATATACTAATGCTATTTAACAGTAATAAAAATCAAAAAGGACCTCATCCAAAAAGCCAAAATCAAAAAATCCTACGCCAAAATAAAAGCCCAAACCTCTCTCCCCACCGAGCCTACTCTCCTCCCCTACACACCTCCCGAGCCCGCCTCCCAAGAACTACACCCCGATCGACAAGCCATGCTGGACGCTCCCGAGAAAGTTCCCGTCCTACCCAGCCAAGAACAGTCTTATTCGCAATCACAACGACCACAACAGCATCAGCAAAAGAGGGGCAAGAAGCCAGCGTATTTCGAAAAGGAACAGGCTTTTGCGGAGCAGAAGAAAGCGGAGGCGGAGGCGAGAAGGCTGGAGTTCGAGAGGAGAGAGAAGGAAAAGAAGGAGAAGATTGAGGAGAGGGAGAGGTTTAGGAGGACGATGGCAAAGGCGAGGACGGGTGGGAAGAATGGGCAGAGGAAGTTGGGGAAGGAGAGTCAAGTTTTGCTGGAGAGGGTGAAGAGGATGGTGGGGAGTTGAGGACTGTGTGATACGGGTGTGATGACTTTAAGAGACTTATTGATCTGGCTCGAGAATGGGAGTAATGCCCGCCGAGGAATTTCTGTCCAACGAGGAATGAGGGAGTCAGGAGTCAAAGATGAATGATGAGATGCCCGTGGATATTATGCAGGGTAAAGAAACCAAAACGTCTCATAAGCCCGACTTGAGAGGCTCAAGTTTCAATCCAGTACAAGAGTAGCTCGTTCGAGCAAGAGCTAGCACGGGTACAAAGACAGAGCACCACAAGATAAACTGCTCCTCAGATATGTGCACTACTTAATTTCATTTCTGCTATTATTTTGTACAATCAGAAAAGCAAAGCTGTTTCGCAAGAAAAAGGCAACGCAACTAAGTAAGTATTTCCCCGCCATCTATCATACAACCATTCCCCATAGCACCATAGCTGGACCCGAAAGATGCTGTTTCAGACTCCCAAAAGTACAATGTGTGGCAATGCCATATTCGTCCCTGATATCTCCCCATTTTGATAACGTGAAGGCACCTCCGGAAACCCCACGGATGGCCTAAGACTCGTCCGAAATCGCTGCTTTCAAATCCGTCAAAGCCTTTGCGATCTGAGCCTTCCTGTTTCCAAGGATCTGGATCCGGCCAGCGTAAGATGAAAGGTTGGAATGTTTCTGCTGTCTAGCAGCAACTACTACATTCTTCTGGTCCTGGATCTCTCCGATTCGACGATCGAATTCGTTGATTGCTACCTCGTCGGCCTGTATCGCAGCAGATTCTTCTTCGCTCTTCCTCATCAAGCTTGCCATCTCTTCGTCGATCCGACTGACCTTCGTTGCCAAGATGCTCTCCATCAGTTGATCATCACCAGAAGCAGCAATATTAGAGAGGTTTGGTAGAGCGGTATTTGCGGACGTAGATGATGTTGGAGCTGTGCTTGTACCATTGGAAGCTTCGCGGTGGGAAGAGTTTGCTGGATCTACGGACAACCGGGAACTCGAAGACCGAGGTGGTTCGGATGGACGAGAGCGTGACAAGTGAGGAGGATTGAGCGGAGAACCATATGGATTTGGAGAGGCTTTCAGCATCGAGTCCTCATAGCTAGGCGGCGGTAGCAGTGGTAGCGAGGGATCTCTCATAGGGGCTTTCCGCTTGAGCATGCCTGGACGGCTCTGTTGATGTGCGTCAATAATGGCCAGACAGTTGAAAGTCAAGCTGTGAATACTCACTCCATAAACCTTTTCTTCTGAGCTCATCTCAACATCGGCACCTGGATCATGCTTGACTGCTGGGGTGACTACAAGCGGTTCGTCTTCTTCAGAACCTCCCATTGACACCATGGAAGAACGCTTGCGCTTCCTTGATCTTCTTGTCTTCACGCCAATATCTGGCGTAATATCTGACACGATCAAAGACGGCTCCTCGGAGTCAAATCCCTCTTCACCACCGGTCTCCTTCAGACCATTTAATTTCGATTCTGCCTTTCGTGCCTTGAATCGAGCATTGCCGAAGTAGCCCTAGACAACGTTAGCTACATGATAATACATAACTTGCACAGATGGCTTAGCTTACAGAAACCTGTTGGCCAGTCAAACCGAGCTCTTGCACGAGGCGTGCGCGAGTCTCAGCATCGGGATTCAAGCCATTCTCTGCCTCTCTTGCAAGACCGGCCTTCTGTTCAGGAGTGAACTTGCGGCCAAGCTTGGGAGATTGAGCTCTAGGGATAGCCTTTGGAAGTGGCGCCTCATCCTGAGGTGGAGGTTGGGACTGTGACTGTGCCTGAAGGCTGTTCTGCAAACGTTTGGATTTTGTGGGAGTCTCTCGCAGTGTCATGGTCGGCGCATCGTCGAGGGGTCTCGCAATAGAGTTTCTTCGACCGTTAGTTGGAGCGACGAGCTTCGTGGATTCATTGCCAGAGCCGAATCCGCACGTGCCAGCGATATTCCTTCTCCAGAAGATCATACAAGAGCTCTTCGTTCTATCAATCCCATAGCGTCGCTGCAACTCGGAAGAGGCCCAATCGAACAGCTGACCAGAGTTATACTCGGCTTGAGTGCTGTCACTTCGTTCAAGCTCCCGTCGCTCCTTGACTACCTCAACGAGCGCGTCGCGTTCCCTATCTTCCCAACGGACTAGATTTCTGTGACTCGAGGAGGTGACTCCTTCACCATCCATATTATCATCGCCATTAATGATATTGAAGCTTTCTTCTCCTACCAAGCTTTCCTCCTCAGGCTCCTCGGGCTCCTCAACCTCGAGCTTATCCTCACCAAAAGTACCGTGCTTTGATCTTCCTCTCGTGAAATTGAAAAGCGACTCATTTTCAGCTCGATTACTCATGCGATACCACTTGTCTTTACATTGCGTAGAAGATTTCGTGATTCCTAGGTCGGCAAGACGTTGAGACGCCAAGTCGAAGAGTTGCGCATAACTAGTCGGGGCACCAGCTTCGCCGACTGTAGCACCAATGGAAGAGATGATTTCTTGATACTTCTCCTTATCGTCATCGGTCCAGGATGGCCCCTTGGTTCTTGGGCTGTCAGTCTTGGGAGACAATAGTTCAGATTCGACGTCCATTGCAGCGACCGGCGACCGGGAGGTTGGAGGATCACGCGGCGCCGACGTTGTTCTGTTGATGGGAACGAACATGAGTTCCGGATTTGCGATAGCACGAGTGCAGTACAGCGGGCCCCGTACCAATTGTGTGGCGTATGGCGGGTGTTTGGGTGGGATGAGAGTGCAGATGCGCGGTCTGTCTGATGCGCGAGGGTGTGCAGCCCTTTATGTCGAGCGAGTTGATAGTCGTAACGGCGGGCTCCCGAATTAGCACCAAAACGCGATGTGAACGTGACAGATTATAGTCTCGTAGTATCAGCCTGAAAGCAACACACAACCCAAACTTCGAACACAGTGTCGGATGCAATGCCACCAAAGTGTGTATGAATCAATATTTTCATAGTGAAAATCAACGAAATTGCTTTTTTTCTATGATCCCTATACTGCACGTGATTGTCATACAGTCAGACACCGTAGTGACGATCGAGCGGATATTTCCCCTCCCTATGCTCGTAGTAAAAGCCATCGCATGACGAATACAGCATTCCAACCCAGGCATTTACTATCGCTTCTCCAATACCTTCTTCCTCCTCTCAGCTTTAGCCAATGCCTCTCCAAGCTCTGTCAATTCCTTACGATTCATCAGCTTTTGTTCAGGGGTCAAAGCTTCTCGGACGATATTGTATCCCTTGCCTTGCAGATCAGGGAAGTAATCGTGCAAAGTCGTTCCCCAGTGCCCTGTGACTTTTGTTGCAGGGCGCCTGTAGGTGTTTCCAATCCGCAATCTTTCCTCGCCATCGAGATCGTTGTCAATGGTCTGTCGATTGCGCTTCAGGGGTCTTCTCTGGCGAAACTGTAAATATCCAAACAGCAAATGTGTTCAGCAGAATGAGGATTACCTCGGGACCTGAAATTGCCTTAGATATCTTTTCGGCCTTGGTGTTCAACTTCTTTGCTTCGTCAGGTCCGATAGCCGGCAGTGTTTTGGAAATGTCGTCGAAGGTCGCTGTGTCAATGTAGTCAGAGCAGAACAATTCAATGTTCTCTGGGAGGCCCCTACATTTGAGCTCCTTCGCCTTCTTACCCCTCTCCTCAGCTTCAAGAACCGCGATCCTTCTAATGAGACTTCTCTTCTCTTTTCGAATATCCAATTTCTCTTCGAAAGATGCTTCTACGTCTCGGGTGACAAGGTTCTCCAGCTCTTTTCGCATTTCCTTCAAGGCTTCGCTTTCTATACATCTGATGGTCTGAGCCTGACTCGTGACTTGTGTATCCTCCGCGAGCAATCGCTGCAGCTTCTCTTGCCGCTTCTCTTCCCTAGTCTTCTCCTTGACGATCGGCTCTCCAAAAAGGCTCCCTGTTTCGGATTCGATGATACTGTCTTTGCCTTCAGGAGGAGAATCAAAGAGGTGTTCGACGTGGAGTTCCTCGGGAGCTGTCTTTGAGTTTCTGCTTGACGAAGGACATGGACGACCTCGGAAAGGAGCGATCGAGACTCTGCCGCGGACTATGTCCTTGCGAAGGAGAGCTCTCAGGCTGGTCTTTGGAGGCATTCTCTTCGCCTGATCTCGTTCTGAAGGAGACGAGAAAACCAAGTTGTGAGTTCTGGGAGATCTTCCTAAGAGAAGAAAGAAGCTGGGTAAGTTGGCTTCTCTCGTTCGAAGAAAGTTGATGTTTGGGATACGAGTAAGTGAATATTATGGACGTCGTCACTCAGAATTGTTTGTCCGTTCAAATAGAAAAAATGAAATTGAGTTGCTCATTATTTGAGAGAAGCATGGAAATGACTTAGGAAAGGCTCGGATCTTCAGTGAGAATTTCCAACATAGACCTCGTCACCTCTCTAAGCTGTTCGTCGATTGTCATTCTTCTTTCTGTCGTGTCTAGATATCACTATGTAGTTCACTACTGCTAAAGTCATGGTAGTAGCAGGTTCTCTTGTAACACGTCCTGAGTGTGTGCATTTCGGTCGTTTCATCTGCTCGTGTAACTTAGACCTAGGTCTGGCTTGAAATTCTCCTCCAAAATACTCAACTGACTTCTCCCCACGTCCCAGTATCCTAACGGGCCAGATCATTGACAAAGAGTGAATACACCAGATAAATATCCCACTAGAAGTGCACATCCCTATGGTCTGTCATCTTGTACATCCCAGTCCTGTCAAACTCCACACCTGAAGTGAATGTTAGTATCCACTTCCCAGCCTCGTTCAGTCTGCTTATGTTAGACTGCACTACTAGCTGGAAAGCTGAACAGAAAGGCGGAAAGACACGTTTCTCAGGAATCAAGGATTCCATTCATATCATTCATCATCAACCGCTAAAGAATACCAAAAATATCTACTACAATGATGCTAAGGGATCAAAGATTCGCTCGCTCCCCTGTCTGCTTGCCTTCCTTCCATCCCTGGCTAAGCAGCATTCTCCTCCCACCGTCATGAACGTAAGTCGAATTGAACGACCGAAGCGAAGCGAAGCAGCATATGGCCTTCGGCATCATGATAATACAGTTTTCCTTCCTCGCCCAGGATGATGACCCAAAGCTCCGGTTGTCTTTCTTTCTCTCTGCAACTGCCCCTTTCTCTGCTCCTCCCCACCACGCATCATCCCCTCTCTATACCACTGTGACCAAAAACCGCAAATCTGAAATTGGATATCAATTTACGAAACAGCTCGCAAGCCACTCCCGACCCAACGAGGTCGAGAAGGCGGACGAGCGAAAACCATCCACAGAAAAAAGTAACAGCGCGAAAGGGGTTCATAAACGCCAAAGTATGTAAGAGATCTTAAAAACAAAAGGCCGCCATTTGCAAAGCTCGCTGAAGGTCATCCAAACGTAACGCCTGCCCGCCTCCCGTAATCAATTGGGTAGCACGGGCGAGGAGGAGCAAAATATACAAGTCGGCAGCAGTAAAGGTCTGCTCCGAGTCAAAGTGGAGTGCGTGAGGCCATTTATTGCGAGAATATTTCTTGGCTGTGCTCGATGATGAATTGCATGGCGGTGTTCTTGGAGTGCATGTCGGTCATCTCACGCTCGAGACTGTGGTCGCGCATGATTGTTGGCGCGAAAACAACAGCCAAGTTCTTGGTAGTCATCTAAATGTTGTTAGATATGGAAATCCTGGATCTGGAAAGTAAGGCTTACCAAGTTCTCACTTTCTCGAGTTGCGACTCGAGACAAGTGGAACATCAGAAATTCGAGACAGTCGCGATGCTTATCAGGGAGCATAGAGAAGGTCCTCTTCAGATGAGCACATCTCTCAGAGTCATTCTCGATAGCTAGAAAAAGTGTTAGTTTTATCATCAATTGGAACGAGACAAACTGCTTACTGATAGACTCCAAAATTCGATCGTAGACATCAAATGTCAAAAGAGGTGTGGGAAGTTTCCTGAAGTATTGCTTGAGAACACTTGTAACAGCCGTGATATCCAATTCAGGGTCGGAAATATCAAAATCGTCGATTCTCTCAAATCCCTCCTGTACAATCTTCTGTTGACCGCTTCCTCCAGTCTTCCTGTAGATGCCTTCGGTGTCCATTCCGCGAAGCTCCACTTCTTCGATGCAGCGCGTAACGACACTTGGGATTTGCCGACGCTCGTAGTCAGCTCTATCCACTAGTTCGGATCCAAAGAGTGTCGAAGGAGGCTCCGCTATGGCAATGCTACCGTTCGACATGGATTTTGGCATGGTGTTTGATTTCTTGAACAGCCCGAATCCTCCTTGCTTGGGATCATTGGAACCATTCCGAGGCAGACTACCAGATTGAGGTGCACCGGCTGGCGCTTCGACTGCCTGAACTGTCATATTGTACGGTAGACCAATGCTGTCGCCAGTCTGCCCTTGCCACTGTTGAGCCCGCTCCTGTTGGACTGAAGCAAAGGCACCCTTAAAGCCCTTAGACACGCCCTTTGCCACTGTCTGACCACCCTTCTTCCAGTTGAACTTCTTTGCCTGGCCCTTGCGAATGTTAACTACATGTGGCGCCGAGAGAACGGTCGCTGGTTCCATGCTGGGGTCCTGGTCCATGGCTTGAGGATAGCTGCTGACGGAGCCAAACATGGTCGTACTCGTCGAAGGCCGAAGGCTAGCGTCGTCCAAGTGGACTGATACATTTGACTTGTCCTTGCTGTGGTGCGTATAGATACCCAAGCCATTCATTGGGGGTCTCGGGCTCTCCATCCCAGGGCCGCTCTGCGCCTTGAAACGTTCTTGGATTTGGTGAGTCAGATCGTTGTTCATATCGGCAAGCTGGGCATTCTTTGAGGAAAGCTGCTCGAATTCCACGAGTGCTCTGTCGCGGTCTGCGATGATTTGGTTCTTTTCCTCTAGAAGCTCATTACGCTCCTCGTACAAGGACTCCACTGCACCAGACATGGTCTGCTTAAGGCGCTCTAGTTTTTGCACGAACTCTTTGATAGCTGAGTCTTCCAATTCTGCAACGTTAATCGGTTCTTTTGAGCCCTTGGCTCTCTCAACATACCCAGCTAGAACTTCTAGCTGCTGAATCATAATTTCTGTCTGTGAATCCAGAACCGAAACTGTCTTGCGCTTTTCAATCAGCTTCTTGTTAAGGTTCTTGAGATCCTTCTCGCTAATGAATTGACGCTCGAGTTCGGCGACTCGCTGTTCCGAATTTCGCAACTGTCGACGAAGCAGTGCTGGATCATCGCCGGAGTGAGGAGAGGCAATCGAGATGGGACTGCTGATATCCTTGGGAGCTGCATCTTCTGCAATGGGTGTTTTCGGCCATCGAGGTGATGCAGTCGTCCGGGTAGTCTCACTCACACTGCGACCATGGCCTGGCTGGCGTCCATTGCTCTGTTCACTTGCAGTCCGGCCATGGCGCACGGCATTCGAAACACGGCGAAGAATTGACTGCGAGCTTTCATCCGTTCCACCCAAAATCCGTGCCATATCTTCATCCATGGTGAAATCTCCACCAGCACTCCATCTCGGAAGCTTAGGCGAAGCTGGCTGACCAGACGAGGTACCGCTTGGATCCTTGGGTGTATGTGTTGCGGCCGTTGGGGGAGCTGGTGGAGCTCGAGGAGTCATGTACGAATCACTCAACTTCTGCTGAGGGGCAGGAGGTCGATTCGGCGCACGGGATGGAGGAGCCAGTTCGTCTTTCATAGGTGATTGCAGTGACAGAGGTCCAGAGATCGACTTGCCATTTATGGTAGGTGTAAGCCCAGGGGTATCCGAAGAAGAGGCAGAAGATGGCGATGTGTCAGCTCCTGACGACGAACTGATTGAGCTCATGGTATTCTTTACAGCCCCTGAAGCTATCTCCTTACGAGGAATCGATCTTGCAGTGCCACCGGAATCCATGCGGCTGATTTGTGGCGGAGAATTGCTTGACTCTATCGATTTCCTCGATTCTAATTCTCCTCTTATCCTTGAGTCCTGGGAAGACCGAGGCGTCGACTTTTCCGCGTTGAGCATCTGCTTGGGTGAGTCGGTTCGCGGTATGCTTGATGGGCCTTCTTTACGTGGTGGGGCAGACAAACCTCCAGACCCAGATCGAGAGTTGTTATTGTCGCTTATTTCAGATTGTGAATTTGTTCTTGAAGTACCAGACTTCTTCCCCTTGGGAACATCACCTAAGCGAAATTTCTCGCTTCCACTCTGACCTTTGTTGTTTCCATTCGATGGTTTGGGGGATTGGGCAGCATGCTGGACTCGAATATCATCACTCCCGATAGCAGGAGATGCTTTGGCAGAGGAAGACTTGCCTCCAGCTGCAGCCTTGCGCAAGCTATCCCTGATCTGTGCAGTCTCTTCCGCAGAAGGCTGGCGACCCTTCTCTTGGAAGGCAATATGCGGAGTGGAAGACTCCCTCTGTTTCTGAGTTTCCGTCTGCTGTCTACCAATGCTCTTGGCCCCAAAGTAGTCTTTCTCTGGAGGCTTGTTCTCCTTTGTTTTCTTTCCTGGATCTGCCCATGATTCTGAGGTTGAACGTGGAGTCATGCTCGGAGCAGGGGTTGGATCCAAGGCAAGGGGGATAAAGAAGCTTTCACCATCACCACCATTGATGTCGGAGGCTTGAGAAATAGCAGAATGCCGATTGTTTCGGTATGTTGTAGTTGGTAGTGTCAATCCATCTCTGGTCTGTGTGTCACTTGAATTACGCTCTGGTGATTGCTCACGAGGACGCCTCGAGCTACTCCGTGATGAGGAGTCATTTTGTGCGTAGCCCTGCCGCGGTCTCGGTGACAGCTCAGTTGGAGTGTCCGTATCTAACGAATCAGGAGTTTCTCGATCAGGAGAAAATGCACTCTGTAAAATGGCGTTGGGTGGGAGAGCAGGTAAAGACTTGTCCACCAGCATCGGAGACTGGTCGTCTTTTTTCATTTTTGCGGCAGCCCTTGATTTTTTCCTCCGCCGCGCCATTAAAGATTCGTGACAACTCATACAAAAAATCCCTTGCGATGTTCGTGCATATCTGAGGTTTTCGATTTTGCGCTTGCAGTTCCGGCATCGAAAGCAGGTCGCGCAGAAAGCTTGATCACCGGTCAGGATAGCTAGGTCCTCGATTTTGTTGCCGCAGGCGCTGCAGCTATATGTACAGTTATTGCAGATGAGGGAGCCATCACCGAGTAGTAGGAGGTTCGCATCTGAATCGAGGAGGGTGCCGCAGGTATTGCATCGGAAGCAGTTCAGATGCCATCGATTGCCCGCTACGCACTCATTATTAGACTTGTTGAACTTCGATATTGGGGACTTCATAGTGATGAAAGGCATAAAAGAGAAGGTATTTCGGAAACCCAAAGGACAGCAGCAATGAGAGGATCATCAGAGAGCTCACTCACCAAGTTCGAATGCTTTGCCTTCCTCGAGAATCTGTGAATCACGGTCAGTATCACCACGAACCGCAATGACCTCTGCTTGAGGGAACGTACGTCTCCGCATCCTTTGCACGGATATGCCACATCATCACCATCCATCGGAGAATCGAGATAATCGGCCGGCGACTCCATGGTTGTCAGGCCGTCGAGGACGACCGTATGTTCTCCTTGTCCCCTCCAGTATCTTCTTCAATGTATCCAGCAGCTCTGCCTCCTCAGTTCTTGGCGTGGCAGACGATCAGAACATGGAATTGGGAGATGCGATCCCTCGAAGTCTCCGTGTGTTCGAAGAGGACGCACGGTCGCTGGAGGATTGAGTACGCAAGTCGCAGGGGAGGAAGCTAGTCGGAGGATCTCCAATCGAGTGGAGTGGAGATGCGCGGGCCGTAAAATGAGCGATGTTGATAACGAAAGAAACTATCAGAGAAGGATAAGTATGTTACAGAAGGAAGCCCAAGGCAATAGGGCTGGTGGCCGTAAAAGAGGATGAGGAGGGCGAGGAGGAGGATGTGTGAAAGCGAGCGGAGTGGGGAGTTGTACGAAGGATGGAGGTTGACGAGACGAGACGAGACGAGACGAGAAGTCAGTCCTGGTCGATCGAGCGAGTGAGCGAGATTTGCAGAGGCTGATGGGGATCCTGGCCACAACATTCCAGACGGGGGCCAAGCCTCACAGGGAGTTGCAGAGGAGCGCAGTGCAGTGCTAACTCGCAGGCTAACGGGCGAAATGTCTTTCAAGTCGCCAGTAGTGAGGGAGGGAGGACGCGAATGGCCAGTAGTAGTGCCCGCGAGTGGTGGTTGTTGCTGCACCTACGGGACCGCACACTGTTGGATCGCTGAGAGAGTGGGACCAGGGGACTGGATGGCGGTGACTGACTACTGGCCTGGTGGCTCTGCGCATGGCCTCTAGCAGTGTCACAATGCCGGGACAGGCCCTCGAAATTGACACCGTGAGTTCGTACTGAACGAGTCTAACAAAAGTAGTGCGCTGGAAAGAGCAAAGTGCAGGTACAGTGCGATCTTGACGGCTCTGAGATCTGTAAATTAGACGTCTACTCATCTCGGCACAAAGCATACGAACTTCTAAGTTACGAAGACCTAAGAATAAACGCCTAGAGAGGGCCAATAATACATTATACTTGTACAAGCCTACTTGGCCCCTGAAGCAGGTCCAGCTCCCTCTCACGCAGGGAGGCGGCACTCGGGTCGGGGAGGTGGCCGTCCAAACATGGTTAAGATGTTGGTGGCGTACACATCTGGTTTCAGGTTGAGTACCGAAGGGGCATAAGGGAAAGACGACAACAGTCAAATCGACGTGGCTACCCGGGAATCATCCAGTTGCGGCGACGTCGTTTCAAGCTGTTCAAGAACGACAACATTCCTCATCCTACAGAGTGTCATTATTTCTAAGGGGATACTGTACAGTATAGGTCGGATTACTACTCTGACGAAACTTCCGGACTGCTACGGTGCGGTGCCGATGCCTTTATTCCAAGTCTCCATCACTAACGCGGGATCTAAGATAACTAGATATCCCCTAAAGTCTGCCGCTCTCCAATTTCGTCCCGATCCAGCTTCATCAAATAATTTCAAATAATTTCACTATTCAAAGATGACATTCCTCAATGTCGGTCGAAATGCAGGTTCGTCAGTTCAATATTTGAGCATGTGGAAAGATCCCTGGTACCACGAGTTTCGACAGACAAAGAGACTCGTGTTCTCCGTATCACAAGATTGCATTTACTTACCTCTTGACCGCCTGCCAGCTCAAGGAACACCAAGTCGAAGTCACCATCTCAGGCAAGTATTACCACTGTTACCTGCAAGGATCGGAGGATACAATGTCTTTGTACTCGGTCGCATCGGAGACTTCATCAGGAGGCAGGACAGATTGCCAGCGGCATGGTGGCATGGTTGCATCTGTCTGCAGCTATCCATCAAACAGGAGTTCGTGGAAGCCACATTTGATAATGTATGGCTCAAGACATGGCAAGCTGCGGTGCCCAACGGTTCCAGAGAGGTGCTCAACCTAGGCTACCACTTTACAAATTCCCAAAGTCCCAGAGAAAATATTATGCTTGTCCCCCGGGAATCACATGGTGGCCTAATCGACATCTGTCTTGCGAGGAAGCACATTCATACTCCAATTTTCATCTAATCACAAAGGACTTTTTGGACTAAGCTAGCCTAGTGAAAGAAAGACTTACAGTACTGTACCCTCCCAATTTCATTTAATTCCGCTGAAGAAAGAAAGGGCAACAGGAGCCACGCCTCGGCTCAGCCTTCCTTCTCAAAGAGTTGTGATGTTCGCTCCACTTTTTCAGCATCTTGACAGATGGCTCCTGTGTGACCTGATATGATATTAAACAACCTGCCTATCAAATTCTGCACTTCACTGCTTTCAAAACCGCCCAAGTCTTGAAAATGAGGATCTCAGATTAGATTTAAGACACGCCCTCTTTTATCCACCACAAAACACCTCATCTGAATCCTCCGCGCCACTGCAACTCAATTGAACTCGTCTCCAAATATTTCACCTTGGCCAGGCCACACCACAACCAATGCAATCCGCCCAAATCCGAAACATCATGACTCGAGACAAGCAGGAACCATTCAATCTCAACCCTATCGCATCCATCCAGACAACCACAAAGATAAACAAGCGCCCCTTGCGCGCATTATTAATCGTTAACCCTCAAGATCTCCAGTTCCCAAAATTGCCAATCCAACCAACCATTTCATAGCATGCGCCATCTCCAACAAGCCTAGCCCGTACCCTTGAACGCCCCATCTGTCGATCACTGCCTCCCTTCCCGCACCCCTCGTCGTTCAAATCTTAAAGTTCCAACCATCACGTGGGGTTTAGTTCGTTCCATCTCGTTGCTCCCATCCAGTGGTCGTATGCCCAGCGAGCCAGGTTTACTTGGAACTTTGAATATCCCAAGGGCAAAGAGCACAAAGAGCACAGATGATTCCATCCGTGCAGAAACCCAACATCACATCTCATCTCATCTGCACAGAATACATGACGGTCGATCGATCTCAAGTCAGAGCGTCATCCATCCATCCATCCATCGAGCCCATCCATCAAAACCCTCCCAAGATCTCCCCGAAGCCGGCCAGCTCGGGGGTCGCAGCACAGGTCACCCATCTGGGCCACCTCATATCGGGATTTATACATCGCGGGGTTGGCGAATATTCCAAGGGCTTGTCCTTCCTCTGCCTGCCCCAGCTGCTCATCCCATTAATTCATACTCTTCCCCTATGATCAGATGAGAGCGAGGCATACCAAAGGGCAGACTGACTACATAGCCTAGCGGATGGCAAAGGCATGAACATTGTCAGTGTCCTGGTTCATGCCTAGAGTGGTACGCTGTGCTGCATCATTAACCGGTCCAGTCGTCGGTACTGGGTACCTGACGGGATGATGGGTCTGGAGCCAGCATGACAGGTGCCCCCTGAACCTGGATCTCCACCAGGATACTGACCTCGCAAAAAAATTAACACTGTACAAAAAGATCAGAAAATCATTATCTCACCCAATTAGCCATGCAGACAAACCAGTCTATCTCTAGTTATCTACACTACACACAAACCCATCCAATAATTCTGCCTCAATCTCTGGAACCAAATCGCAGTTGAGAACCAAGATCATATGCGCTTTCGTTATCAATTATCGTCATCCCGGGTATGCCTCGCGTACCTGAGAAGAGGAAGAGTTGATAATTCAGGGGCTCGGCTCAGCACCAAACGAAAACAACCGCCGGCACCTCATCACCACATCACCACATCAGCAACTCAGCTTCTCAGCATTCAGCTTCCAACCTTTCAAGCTCTCAGCAGTGAGCATGCATTCTGGCAGGTCCACTCCGTGACTATTAATAATACTGACTGCTCCATCCTTGATAATGCCAATCCTCGTCGAGAAGTGAGATGGTTGCTCAGCCCGCCCCGCTCCGCTCACGATGTTCAGCTAAGCGGAGTGCTGACCTAATCGAGAGAGTATAGCACCGCACGCATACGTCCATATCGCTTGATTGTCGGTGAAGATAATCTGATATCTTAGTGTGGGCACTGAATGGTATGCGAGAGTTGAGAAAAGGAGGTAGGTAGGTACGGCAGTTGGCATTACAGTTACTAAGTATTCAGAGCTCAACGCAAGTCATCTCATCTAGCAAGGCTAGGAGGAGCGAAAGAACGCTCCTCTACCTTGACAAACAAACAATCGCGGCATGGAAGAAGGATCAAACAACGATTCAACGCCGACGACAGGAAAGCATTTCTGTCTCTCTTCTTTCAACTCCAACTCCAACTCCATCTCCCAAACGCCCTCCGCGCATCTGATAAAAGGTAGTGGGTAGCCAAAAACCATAATCGTACAACCAAGAAGAGAACTCCCACACTTCGCCGCCCAACCGCCAAGCTCACTCATTCACTGCCAGATCCTCACGAAGCAGCAGCCAACTCTCTCTGCCGCTTCACGATGTAATATGTAATCAAGCTCTTCGGGTCATCCTTCACGCCACCCAATGCGTTCCAGAATCGTGACTCTCCAACGCGGGCATGCACACTGACGCACAGCTGTACAGCATCCATACGCACGCCACTCTCTGAACTCTCCAGGCATCGTGCAGCCAGCTTGCACATCTCCTCAACTTCCACGTCATTTGGCGCGAAGTCCTTCTTGACTTCTAGAAGCTCTTTCAGGACGTGTAGACCCATGCTGAGAGTTCGGCAACCTTCGAGAGTCATCTCCTTATTCTGGAGATGTGTCGTGATAGTCTCGCTTGTCTGTTGTGGGTTGGATAGGGTAACCAGTTCGTCGGCAAGAAGCTCGAGTCCACTGACAATGTGTGTGCGAGCATCGTAACAGCTTCGTGATGCTAGAATGGCTTCTAGTCCTTTATTTACGTGAGGCCGGAACGCTTCGCGGTCCTTCTTGTACATGAGTTTGATGGTGGCTAGAATTTGAGCCTTGACGTCTTGGTCCTTTTCAGGAGCAAGGTTGGTCAAGCGAGCCTCGAGATAATCAAATAGACCCACAAGGAGGGCATCAAATTTATCATCAGACCACGCTGCTTTGTTATCTCTGATCAAACCCTGAAGCTTACGGAATCCGTGAACATCCAGGGATTTAGCCTTGATCTTTGCAATACCGCTGTCGAGCAACCTCGAACTTTGCTTGGACCTTTCTGGTGACATTGCCGGAGTTTTGGGAGAGTCTGTCATCTCAATGCCATTGCGAGCCAGGTTAGCCGCATCTTCATTGACAGGGACTTCCTCGAGGACAGGCGCAGTCATGACAGGACGGGGTGTTGTGTTGTCGTTGCTGCTCGAAAATGGATCCTCATAAACTTTCATGGACTTCATCGGTGTCACGATATCATCTTCGTCTGACGACTCAGCCGCAAGAGGCACACTTTGTGGGTGAGGCTCAGAAAGCCCAGAGAGGGTAGGGACGACCATGGTGAAGTCTTCGTCTGCTTTTGATGGACTGGATGAATTGAAAGGCTTGCTCGTAGCCTTCGGCCTAGCTGGACTTGAGCGAGGCGATGGAGCAACTCTGCTAATAGTACTTTTGGCAGGACTCGTGTGACTAGAACTTGCATGGCTAGAGTGGCTAGTATTTGGCCTGGCGATCGGCTTCTTTGGGGGGCTTGTACTACTTCCGCTCGGGGTTCTTGTCTTTGTTGGTCTGGTAGATGGACTTGTGTGGGAATCACTATTGGAAGGGCCATGTCCTGGTCTTCGGACGGAATAAGGACCTGCGGTCGCGGGTCTCGCAACGAGCTCTGGTCGCGGAGCAGGACGGAATTTAGTTGGCCGCATTGGGGCTACGGACAAACCACCATGGGCCACAGTCGTCGATTCCGGTCTCTCTTTGCTAGATCCTGTGCTGGACTTTGCAGACGATGTGGAAGATGATGAGACTGTGCGCATAGGAGAAAACGAGGACATTGCGGAACCCGGCCGGGCTGGAAGATTTCTGTTTGCCATAGCTGCTTTCTTTTGAGCCAACATGGTCTCTCGAAGGGAGGGTTTCGGAGGACCAGTTGTGCTTTTGCTGAAGCCCAAACCTGGTCGAGCAGCAACAGGATCTGCCTTCTTCGGAGAGTTTGGGTTGTCAGGCGCATTTTCCAATAGTCTTTGCTGTGTAGCATCCAATGTGCTCAAGATCCTACATCCTGGTTAGTCTTGCCAAACGTTTCAGAATTCTTCTATTCAGCTTACGCTTCCGCTCTTGCTGGCCAGATCAGAGCGAAGGCCCAGTAAGTTGATCTCATGTTCTCTCGAACGGTTGGATTTGCATCTGCCAGTCCCTTTTTCAGACACTTTTCAATGAGATCCAGTCCGCCTGTGTGCTCAACATGACTCTTGTGATGTGCTTCTTTCTTTAGTAGAGTCTTCAGCCAGCCAGTTGCATATGTTCTTGGCTGCACATTCTTATCCTGGCATGCAAGCCATATATGCTGCATGATCCGTATGTTATATGTGACTTTACCAATGATGATATCGACCGTCAGGTTTCCGTTCTGCGAGCTGATCTTCTTGGTACCACCACACAGCTTGATCAGATTCTGGAGAAGGATCTCAACCATAGGATCCAGTCCTGGGCCAGCAGTTCTGGCCACTTCCTGGATAACACTACAACCTTCTTTGGAAAGACTTGTTCTCAGAGAGTTTACTGCTTTCAGAATTCCATCTAGAAGGCCTTTAATTCCGGCAAGAAAGGTGTCATGGAAGTCGCTTGGGGCGTTTCCAGCATTGAGTCTCCGTAACTTCGTGCAGCTCTGTTCTCTCTTCAACCAATTCGCCTCGGATTCCTTGCCTTCAAAATGCGGGTGCATATCTCTGAAAGTATCCTCTAATTCTCTATTAGTGTTGACATACGAAGGCTCAACATGCTCAATTTTTGCTTCTGGAACTGGAGTCGATGGTCTGATACCAGATATCGAGGATACACTGTTGGAAAATGTCGGCCGCGTTGGTACATCTGCTAGTTCTGACTCGACTGGTTCCGGGGGTCCTCCTGGATCAAGATGAGGTACGATAGCTGCCACAATGGCGGGACGAACATTGAAATTCTTCAACTGTTTCTTTAGGTCGGACTTCGCAGCATTAGGGGCATTTCTGTGACCTCATTAGTTCTTGCTCTTGCTCTTGCGCTATCCCTAGCTCAAACATACTGAAAAAGTGCGATGACCGAATTCCGAGCCGTATCTCTGACCATGCCGTCTGCATCCTCAAGAAGCTCCATCAACGTAGATACGAAGCTCTTGAACGGCATGCCATTCTCTTGGTGCATCTGCAGGCTGTTAGCACAGTCACATATTGTAGCCTAATCAGATTAGGATAGCTGACCTGTACAACCCAAGTCATAGATGCTTCCTTCATCCTTGAATTCTTGCCTACAAGTCCAGCATTCTTGACTATTCTCTCCACATCCAGTGGCGTTATTTTCCAAAACGTCGTTAAGCATTGCGCCGCAAGCTGTCTGTATTTCTCCTTCAAGTCGCCCATCTTATCAATAACCAAGGGCAAGGTCCGCCCGGCTTCCTTGACAACATATTTTGGCTCCTGTCGGGATAGTCGTGTGAGAAGATGGT
This sequence comes from Cadophora malorum, assembly GCA_017365405.1. Lineage (NCBI taxonomy): Eukaryota > Fungi > Ascomycota > Leotiomycetes > Helotiales > Ploettnerulaceae > Cadophora > Cadophora malorum. The sequence continues at coordinate 117,144 of JAFJYH010000087.1, forward strand.
TTAATGTAGAGAAGCCAGCATTCACAATTGCGGCATGCGACGAGGTCATTGATATGCGTGTAGCTTCGAAGAGGGGGACGATACAAGGTTCAGGAACGTTGTTTTGCTTGATGCCGGATTTGACATTGTTGATTTGATTAACTTTCGCATCGATCGAGGCATCGGTTCGCAGGATAGCAAGCAGGTTCGCGACCTGCTCTTCGTTGATCTTTTCACCCATTGTGTCGGGGAAAGGGAAGGCTGCTTCGCTGTTGAGATTGTCAGTCGGGCTGTGAGAAACAGTTGGCAGACGGGATCTGAAGGCTGGCTAACTCCTGACATGCGAATATAATAATGCGAAGATGTACTCACCAAAAGACAACAACTGAGGGGCAGAATGAGTGTCGATGTTTGGAGTAAACAAAGGTGTCGTTGCTATTGCGGGTTGTCATCTGCACGAACGCGACTAGCCAAAGCCCACATCCCTGCCAAAACACGGTCCCAGCGGTGGAGGGGCCGAAAGACCAGACGACACTCAATCGGGCTCAGACACCTCCAGTTGCACAATTGAACCCAACTCAACAAACCACATTTCCACCCTCTCTTTGGATTTGGCAGCACACTCAACATTTTACAGGACTCTGATTTACAACTTAAGACATCTTTTTGTTTCATAAGTCGGACTTCCACCATGGTCGACTCTTCACCACTTCCACCTCTTGTCTTCATGCCTGCGCAGTCATCCCGGACCTCAGCACCTCCCCCCACCTCGACCTCAATTCCCCCGCCTTCACAGAATCCTCTGGACTCGAAGCCAGAGAAAGTTATTGAGGAATCTGCTTCAAAACGTGCCAAATTCTCTCTGCCCAAGTTCCGCCTCGAGATCCGCGACCTCAACCATGAAGGATCCCTGGTGTTTTTGAAGGCCGTCATAGCTAGCAAGGCACTCGAGAAATCTGTTCAGAGTGTCCTCTCCCTCCTATACCACTCGCCAGATTCGCAGACAACAACTGTACCAACAACGCGATCCGTAACCTTAATACTCAGATCTATGCCGGGTGTTGCATACACGACTGGCAGCGACCTCGATGATGACCACAAGGAAATCCATTTCTCTCTGGATTACATACATGGAATCTCAGAGTCGCGAAAGAAAGACGAAATCATGGGAGTCCTTACGCACGAAATGGTTCATTGCTATCAATACAACGCTTTCGGCACATGCCCAGGTGGTCTCATCGAAGGAATTGCGGACTGGGTAAGGTTGAATTCTGATCTCAGCCCTCCTCATTGGCGTAAAGAGGCAGGTGGGAAATGGGACGCTGGTTACCAACATACTGGATACTTCTTAGAGTACATCGAACACAGATTTGGCAAGGGGACCATTCGGAGACTTAATGAGAAGCTGCGAATCGAGAAATACCACGAGAAGCGATTTTGGACCGAATTGGTCGGACGTCCAGTCGAGCAGTTATGGGGCGATTATTCCGATGTGTTGGACAAGGAGAAGCGGAAAGCGGAGGATGATGAGTGCGTATTGGTTGAGAAAGAGGACGCAAGCACACCCAAAGCGACCGACGGCTCTTTGACCCCAACTTCGACATAAGGAGATGCAATCACGCTTTTGAATTTTACATTGTCTAATTGGGGCGTTGGCATTTTGGATCGCATTGACAAGCAGTTGAGCGATGTGAGCGCATTTATCAGGCACGATACCCGGCATTTTGGTGCCATCTCCAGTACAACCACCATTCAATCAAAGATTGATGATATCTCAACCATACGCAATGAAGATCACAGTTGAGATCACAATTGCCTCAAGCTCCTGAATTCTGTTCTTCTTTTCATATCTTCGATGTTCAATCTTGAGAGGATTCCTCGTCCATCGGCAGCTTGGCCTTCAAATCTGTAATCATACAAGAAACCCAGAAATGCCAAGGGAATGGTTCCCAAATGGTCATTGGCTCCCTCGGGAAGCAGGAAGCCGAGAGGCATAAGCAGTGCGAATGCGAGCAGTCAGCATCTTGATAATCTATTTTTCGGTACTGGGACGATTCGTATATTTCAGCCATTGTCCCTGGTCACTGCCTTTCTTTCGAGCCGAATTATGCTTTGTCAGGGTCGTTTGCCAGAAAAAATGACAATAGGTTATAAAATTGAAGCAATCAGTATCTCGACAGGAGTAGTGACTCTTCTGGTGATAGGAGGAACTTTCGTGATCCTGGGGGCATTATTTAGTCACAAGCATGATCCCCAAGAGCCTCCATACATCTCACCAACGATTCCATACATCGGGCATTTGATCGGCCTCTTGATGAAGAGATACGATTACTACGTCAATCTCAGGTAACTGAAGCCCTAGTTGTTGTAATACCGGGACTGACTTTTATAGTAACAAGAACAAGTTGCCGATATATGGGTTGGCTATACCTGGTCTGCCGGGAGGACGAGTTTACATCATCAATTCGCCAGCACTTGTCCTCGCAGTGCAAAGGCAACCGAAGAAGCTTTCATTCTGGGCCGTGGAAGCTACCTTCGCCGTTGGACTTGCAGGTTTGAGTAAATATGCCGAGAAGGAATTACAAGATAATGTAACCGGTGAAGAACCAAGACCAAGCTTGTTCATGGTAGAGTTTGACCTTTTCTTGTCGTTTGTCTCTGGCAGTTCTGGAACCCTGGCAACCTTGTCAACCAGGGGAATCGATTTTCGTGCCCGGGATATCGAGACAACTGTACTGACCGAAATTCATGCTCATAGGACGCCATGCAATGCATGCACCAAAAACTTCAACCTAGCGAAGCGCTTGATCAAATGACAAGAATTGGAGTTGACAGTCTTCTCACTCGATCGATCGAGATGTTTAATCATACAGGCTCAACGTCGTTTGAACTGTACAGATGGGTTAACATCGCCGTGACGTACGCTGTCACCGATGGTGTCTTTGGGCCACTCAATCCATTCGATAATGAGGAGCTATGTGATGCATATTTGTAAGATGATTGCCCAAGCCGACATAGTTACAGAGAAGGTGGATACTGATTCTCTCAGGGACTTCGAAGAAAATACCGTTGGTCTCATCTCGTATCCTTGGTCGAGCATCACTTGTGCGAAAGCATATGCCGGCCGAGAACGAGTGGTTGCAGCATTCGAGAAGTTTCAAGCAGCGAATGGGGCCCAACGAGCATGCGAGTTTCAGCGTAAAGGCAATACTCACACAAGCAAGCACAACCTTTCAGTCGTGGACAAAGCAAGACTCGATGTAATCAACGTAAATGCGATCCATTCAAACACCACACCAACAGCGTCCTGCACCATGTACCATATCTTCTCCGACCCAGTCGTTCTGGAAGAGGTGCGAGCAGCTGTACTTCCTCTCGTCGAGATAAAAATGGACCGACATGGCTTGATTCTCGAAATGAATGTCGGTAAGATCAGAGAGGTGCCAATTCTCTCCTCGATCCTCCACGAGAGTTTGCGTCACTATGGATCCGGCACGGGACTCGCATCGTAATAGAAGATACGCTACTGGACAACAAGTACCTGCTCAAGAAAGAACACCTTCATCTTTATGCCGAACAAATCCTACCACTTTAGCCCCTCAGCATGGGGATCCACAGTAGACGAATTCGACCCTCACCGCTTTACGACGTCCAAGCGACCGCCATGAGCATTTCGAGGGTTTGGGGGAGGTGCCAATCTGTGCCCGGGACGATACTTTGCTATGAATGAGATTCTGGCTATGTGTGCGATGTTTGCGGTAAGGGTTGAGTTGAAGCCAAAAGGCGGATCTTGGAAGCATCCTCGGTTAGATGAATCGAATGTGTCGTTGATAGTTAATCCGCCCAAGGAGAAGGTTTTTGTTGATGTGGTTCAGAGAAAAAATGGGAAGGTGGTCGCTGGGCGTTCAAAACATAGAAAGAATCTAGACTAGCCTCATTCTCGATGTGGGATTTATATCTTTACGAAGTCGGTTTCCTCTTTCACTATTAGCGAGATCACATATATTAGAGCGCTCAAAACAAGTGAAAGTATGTCCTAATTCAAGAAGCTAAACAACTAGCCTTGATAGAGATGCCATAGAATAGGGCTGGCTTTGCTCCTTTGATTCTTGAAAGGCAATCGTACCTTCTTACAGGATTTGATTTGCCATACTTGCACTGATCATGAGCGGCTAAGATTCAAGAATAGTCCCGAATCTCACAGCGCTGATTGAAGTGGAATGCACTTCGCCGCAGAATTGGCCAATTAGCTTCGTCTGCTTATTCATAGTGACCCAAATGGACCCCTGCCTTCGCGTGAACCTTGTCCTAGTGTAAGCACTACTACGACTTCTGGTGGCACAGTTTCATCGATATTTCAACGACAATATCTGTATCTGATGGCTTCTTCATTGTGGGATTAAATCTGGACATTCGAAACCTGTTGCATAAGGGCCTGACAATCAGCCTTCTGGATCGAAAGCCTCGTCGGCCTCAAGTCTCCAAGTCCCAGCTTCCCTGCAATACCGCCGACCTCATCTTAACTTGGACGTCAACTCATCGTCCTGATCTTATACCTGCCACAAGCAATCATGCCTGTCTCCACCGCTTCTGATGTATTGCTTCAAGGGTACACGCCTTCGATCATACTTGGTGTTGTGGCCGTTTTGCTCGTCTGCTGGCAACGACTATCCGTGCAATGTGACCCTCGAGAACCGCCACTCTTGAAGCCAAGTATACCATATATTGGCCATATCATCGGACTATTTCGATACAATGGCGAGTATTTCGAGAAGTTAAAGTATGTACTGTACCATTTCCCACAAATTGGTCAGTGTTCTGACAATTAGCAGTGCCAAAAAGCCGCTGCCGATTGCTACTTTGCCGATGATCAATGGCAAACTCTACATCATCACACAGCCAGCTCTGATTCAAAGTGCTTATCGAAACAAAAACTTATCTTTCGATCCATTCATGATTGATTTTGCGCAGCGTATGCTTGATTTATCTGAGGTTTGTGACTTCTCTAAACGATACCCTTTGCTCTCTGCCGTTTACGGAACGGTATTTGGGAAGAACAGTTGGCCAGAAAGACTTTCTCTATCCACAGTTTCACAAGTCTGGCAGCTTAGGCTAACTTATATGCAGGAGGTAATGGTCGCAGTCCGAGGCCCGAATTTTATTCCAGATATCGTAAAGGGGATCCATAGCTCTATGCTCGGTGAACACCTCTACAAGATGAATGCCGATGCCCTGAACAACGTGGCCGTCACTATCAATAGTCTATCTGACACGTTCAAGCCGGACAGTCTGTATCTTTGGATTCGAGAGACTCTGACCATGGCTACCTGCAACACCCTTCTCGGGTCGCATAATCCTTTGAAGGATGACTTGAGCTTGGTAGATGACCTATGGGAATTTGAGGCAGGAATCCTTCCACTTGTGCTCGGTATCATGCCATCAATCGTCGCTCCAAAAGCCTACAAAGCAAGGGCAAGCGTTCAAACAGCACTCAAAAAGTATTACGGAAAGGGATACGATCTCGACTCAGATGTCGCCAAGCTGACAAAGGTAAGCTGAATCTTGACTTGTCGCTTCGGCAATGGAGAACAGACTGCCAGTACACTCTATAGCAGATAAAGCGCAGATTTCTGAATGGATACTGACTGTTCGAGCGCAGGCACGCGCGGAAGTATACAGACGGCATAACATATCGACGGATGGTATTGGACAAATGGAGCTTGCTCTACTGCATGTCTCGACCGCCAACGCAATCCCGACTTTGTTTTGGCTCATCGCCTTTATTGCCTCGGATCCCGCACTCGTAGCCAGTCTTAGAGAAGAATTGCCCACCGTCATCACTACTTCAAAATCCAAGGACGGAAAGCGCGAGGCTCGAGTCGATATCACGAAGCTTGATCCTGACTGTCCCCTCCTGGTGTCTTGCTATCGCGAGGTCATCCGTCTTGTCAACTCACAACTTGGGACACGGCGTGTCATGGAAGATACCACAATATCGGATGGCAAAACGACCTACCTCCTCCGCAAAGGTTGGGACGTGAATATGCCATCCGGCGTCTCTCATCTGCACCCTGGATCTTGGGGACCAAACGCTTCCTCGTTCGACGCGAGACGATTCATGAAGATCGAGGCGAAGGGTGCCGCAAGCGAGAAGGAGAAAGAGGAGAAGCGAGCATACATTCCCTTCGGAGGAGGAAAGCATCTCTGTCCTGGCCGGAACTTTGCATTTGCGGAGATCCTAGGCTTTGCTGCTGCGCTTGTGATGGGGTTTGATGTGGAGAAGGATGATGGTGGCTTGATTGAGGTGCCAGACATTAGAAGGGCATCTCTTGGTGAAGCTGTTTCCAAGCCATTTGGGAAGGGTCTTGCTATGGGAGCTAAGATTACGAGAAGAGAGGGATGGGGTGACGTTTCTTGGCATTTCACCACTTGATTGGAGTTTGGGTCACTTGAGTCTTAGGTCTCGACATCAGGTTCAGAACAAAGAATTGATAGTGTATGTTCTGACAGTTCTATACAGAAATTTCAGCGCAAGACTCGTTTCAGGATTGTTATATTTGAAACTTGTAACTTGAAGATGTATTTGCAATATTGATTGTTTTGCCTTGAGCAAAACAGGGATGATATCACCTACAGATGGCGGATGGCCACTGTATAGGTTGACCATAATTATTTATACTCAAGACTACTGGCATTACCAGGGAGGTAGGTAAGGTAAACTATACTTTTGGTGGAAGATAACGCATGACCTTTAAGTATTCCTCACGAAAGATAAGGGTTCAACGAGAGATTGTGAACAGACAACCAATGATAATTTGAGAATTACGGAGGCCAGAATCTAGCTTTCCAGGATTGTGTTATGACTCGCCAGTCATTTCGACCTTTCAATGTGTTTAACATCGGATCTAAATTTGACAACGGAAGACCCACCGAGTCACATCTCCTACAGTGAAAAAAGGTCATTCTTGCAAGTTTGTGGCCATACCGACCACTTTTGCTGTGCCAGTAATGGTCATCCTGGCCGAGAGAGACTTTGTTCCTGGTCTCCCCTCATTCACTTCCGGACACAGTCTTCCTGTGATATACGGGTCCTGTACCAATGAATATACCAGATTAAATTTCAAGATCTGATTCACAGCCAATAACTTGCCACTTTTGTAATAGTCACCCCTATCTCTTCACTTCTTTATCTTGAGACTCGATTCAACTTAGTCAACCTCCTCGACCAACAAACCCTTCCCTCTTGCCATAACGATGAAGGACATCTAGTCATACCTCTTCAAATTAACTTCCGCCAGACTTCTAACAATCACGAGCCACCTATCAGCATCCCCTCAAGCCAGAGTCAAAACGCTTTGAACAATCCAACAGACAGTCAGCATTCTCTTCCAAACCTCAATCCCGACCTACACTCTCATGACGGGTCTGCATACCCTCAGGTTGATCAAACTGCTCCTCGCCATTTTCACACTCATCATCTCAGCAACCAGCGTTCCTGTTATATCCTCGTCTTTCAGTTCCACTTCTCACAATGATGTACAAGCTCAGGCTGCGGATCTCGGGTTTCCCAATGGCGGTGATGCTGATGACAGCGTCGTTCGTGCCGAACATTTCGAGTTGAATTCTCGGGTCGACGTCCCCTGGACTCGCTCAGCCGACAACAGCATTCTCGTCCCAGCATCGTCGACCAAATCTCTCAGCACTCGCACCGAACCAGACTGGCTCATCCAACTCCGCGGCAGATCCTACCACGCACCACCATACTGCATGCAACAGATTCTCGGCTGGTGCTCCGTCACCTTAGTAGTCCGCAACGATGGCAAGACCGTCGATCTCTACGTCTTCGATGACCGTTGCATTGCCAAAGGATACAACAAAGCTACGTTACCCGTCAATGCGTTCAAGTTTGGATATCTGAATGGTGGAGAGGTCATACTCCAGCAATTCAGTAATGCAGAACCTCACTCGTACACTTTCCATAATCGCGGATATGGTTGGGGCTTCACAGATTCGTGGTGCTGGAATGCCGGTGTTTCGAGTAATTATCCTGGCTTTAGGATGGCGTGGCGTGCACAAGTGGCTTCGACTGTAGCATGCCGGAGTCTGCTGCTGGAAAGGCTGCTCGTGCGGAGGATTTGGAGTCGAATGCAGGTGGTGTTGTCCAGTAGGGTTGAGGCGCTCATGGCGGGTCGTTCTTCTGGAAATTTCGTCGTCAGCAGGTTCTGGAGACAGACTGCCCGATTCTGGGTTTTGGGGTGGTACATCTAGAATAAGCTCACTGCTTTAGGAGACTTGATTCTGCGAGGATTTCGCATGGCTTTGAAGTGCCGCTTCCCAGGCACTGTCAAACGTGTTCGGCGTGGATCGATCGGTATTGCGTTGATATCAGAAAGCCAAAAGTTGCAATGCATTCATACATTCATGACTTCAAAGATTTGTCTACACACTTATGACCAACTAAAAGACGTACTCTGTGAGCGCTGTGTAAATCAGAGGTTGTGGGTATGCCAATGATGTGGCTACAGCTGCCCCTGACTTGCGGTCAAAACTTGTCAATACAAGATGACAATGCAGCTCGTGGAAGTAAAACCCTACCATTCACCAATCAACTCATGTACCGCTCAATCGTCTGCAAATCCCGCCACTCGAATGGCAGTAAACAGTGAGGCCGCAGCGAAGTCGTCAATGTTGACAGTGGAATAAGCGACCGAATGAAGTGACAATATTGCTGTCCTGGTATATGTTGATTGATTTGCCTTAGCTGAAGCATGATACACAATTTGTATAACAGTGCTGGTATCAAATTACAGGGTTGCAAAGGTTCAGCAGAGGATATCAAGCGGATGGTATGCAGACTTCTCACGACACCAGACTTCGGTGCGATAAATGCCCCATCTGGTCTTGAGCAACAGGAATCTCTAAAGCAAATCAATACCAGTATGCAAGCCCACACAATCCATCTAATGCTTGATGCTTCTCTAGCGCCGGAGGTTTAGAGCGTTCAGCAGGCTCTCGCTATCGATGAGGGCAAGTGTGGTCATAAGGAAGTAGATTCGCTTAGCCAATACAACGACAGGTGATGAGTTTTACAGAGCAGTAATCACTATGTTAGAAGACGGTGTCCTCCGTTTCTGCCTTAAGTGATTGCCTCATCAATCGAAAGGTTGGTATGTATCTCTTTATGCAGTCCTAAATCAGTTGAGCGAACTGCCAAAGTACTTCAAAGCATTTGCCAAAAGCAGAGACAGGAACATGCCATTTCTGGCCTTTATCACAGATTCAACGGGAAGATCCAACGCTTGTCATCATCTTCTCGTCTCATATCTTCATAGCGTGCATAAGAGGAGAGTTACTCCGAGTGCTGATTCCTCGCTGCAGCATAGAATTGCTTGTGACGGCTCACATCTTGATGCACTTGCATCTTCAACAGATGCCTAGATGATCTTACTCACCTCTCCGCAATCTCTAGTCCGTGACGGAGACATCTCCTCTTGACATTCGACGCATATCCTCAATGCCAATCTTCACGTATCCTCGCATATTACTGAGAAAATACCTCGGAACGTGCCCGTAACCCTTGATACCTCGTTTGACTCTCCGCCCTGCTGTTCCTTATTTCCCCAACCTGCATATAGGAAGCATTTCCCCACACCCGAATAGCCAATACGTACCTTGGCTATCGCATCACAATGTCCTTATCAAACTCAACGGCTCCGTTCCCGAATAGCAAGCATAACCTCGGCACACGTGACTCTCGTCGTCTCCCATTCCATCTCATCCGATCCGGCTGTATCAACCTCGGATCCATCATCCTCACGAAGCGCAACCGGCGGCGACCCACCTCGGCAACACCCCGGCATAAACACCATTGCCTCAACCCCAAGCAACACCCAAGCGAAGTCTCCAAGCTGCCCCAGTCAACAATCGTCATCTACGTAGTACGCCTCAGGTCCCATCAAACATACCTTTCTCTCCCTTGTCCTCCCCATCAAAACCCGCTCCCCGTAAATAGCAAATCAAGGGACCAGCTGAAAGCAGACAGAGGAAAAACTCTCTCTCCCACCAAACTGCGGAACGGAACCCAAAAGATGGAGTTCCCTAAAATTTCCCCGTAAGAAGCACCGTCGCCCCATCGCATCATGCCGTATCCCATGGTATCCAGATGCCACCTTTCCTAGTCTTCCTCCATCCTAGCCTCCACCATGCCATGTGAAGCAGGCAGGTCAAGCGAACTTCGCCCTGGCATTAGTGCCACGACCATTCCAGACCGTGATCCCTCCCCCTCCTTCCCCTCTCTCCAAGATCCTATCATCTTGGCAATTGGCATGTAGAGATAAGGCCGCATAGTCAATTCCGCCACGGCGTCACCGGCGCTGTTCGTCCGTAAGTGGCTTTGCCTCCCCCCTCCTTCCTATCTTTCTCTTTTCCCCTTCCCCTGATGCAGGCAGGTAAGTGTGCATGTGTAAGATGAGGGGAAAACAGGACGAGCTACTACTATTGTAAAGCACTAAAGAGGGGCTTTCCAACCTCAGACAAATTGTAACCTCAATTGGAACCTCACATAAGAGTGAAAAGCGGAGACGAAACCGGCCTCCTCGGCCCTTTCAGCCCCGCAAAAACACCATTCCTGCATGGAGTCTTCCTATTCGGTATCCCCTGCCCTGAAAAGCAAATGCAGTGAGGAAAGAGAAAGAGACAGGGAAAAGTGGCATGATCATGCGCTAGAGGACGCTTATGCGGCTATTCATTTACTGTAAATTTTTATGTGAATACTTAGCGCTCATAATGAACTTCTCGGATCGATTATTTGACTTGACAATTTTGACCTGGACGATGAGGTGATGCTTCTGAAGTCCGCCTTAGTTTGATGGCCAAGTAAAAACTAGAATTCTGAGAGAAGAGCTAAGGGGATGGCATGGAAGGAAGTGGGCCAATTGGATGTTTGAATCGTCTGGTCTGATCTGGGGAAATGGACGACTGCGTCGGGCTTGGTCGGCTGGCTTTTGTCGGTTTCGGTAGAAAGGAGGAATGGAATAGGTTTCGACTAATTTTTTCTCGTAGCCGATACGTACGTGTCGTCTATCGCCATCATGAAGCAACGGCTTTGTTCTTACGCATCCTGCTTATTTTGCATATGACGATGATGTTGGATGAGGTGATGTTCTTGATTCGCAGTCATGAACGAGTCAGTTTGGCACAGGAATTTGCCGTCTTCTCTGGTTCTGGCGCTCCGCAGGAAAGGATGGGTCAGTGATGATGTCAGTGACGAACTCTGCAAACCTAATTGCAACGCAGCTCGATGATTGAGCAACACTCAAGGTGAGAAGCATTACGAGTCGCCTATCGAGATTATCTAGAACTGTTGAGAATGTTGCCGTCGTCATCATACCATGGGAATTACTCGGCGGCCACCAAGACAGCGCCGGCTCTTGGGTGACTGTTCGTCTGGGGTTGAAAAATTATTTTCAGATGGGAATTCTCCGCGTAGCTGACGCATCGCTTTCCTGTCTCCCGTTCAGCCGTCAAGATCAATCATCTCGGCCTATTTCTAGAAAGGCCGTTAGCTAGCAGCAAATAGTAAAATATACTTCGCTTGCACGTGTGTTCAATTTCACTTTTGATTCGAATCGGGGAAGCCGAAGGAGAGGTTCGAGGACAAGTGGGGAAGATAAGCTTTGTAGTTGAAAGATGGGGTTGCAAGGAAATTGAGGCTGATTTGACTTTCACATGTCAGACTTGATACATTTCACGATCCTCGCGATCATGCATGCCCCTCGTTTCTCGCTTCGGGTCCTCTTCTGGAAGTGGACGTCGAAGTTCGTGAAGTTCGGGACGGCCGACCGAGAGATACCCAAGGGGAAGGTAAGGTGTACCAGTTCCTGCAGCGTTTCATAGGCGCGCATGCAGGTGTCGATACTTGGAATCTTGGTTCCCCTCGCGTTGTACGGAGCATTGTACCAGCTTGGTCGAGCTGACATTAGGAAGGAAGGTCGCTGGAGCTGTAAATGATGCCTCGGGTGAACTCGGAGTTTGTGGAGTCTCTGTTCTCGGTCAAATAGACCGCGAATTGTGGAGGATGGAGATACTTACTGAGACACGTGAGAAAGTATCTCCGTACCCCGACCCCCTTTTCCAGACATCCGGATAAACTCGACCCACGTGTTTCCGTTTCTTAAGCGACTCCCATCTTCAAGAGCTTGTTGTGAAAATGCATTATTCGGGCGTACAGGCGCCTTCTGCATGGATTGCGATAACACATTGCAAATGTACGGATGACAGGACGCCACTATTGCTTTTCTCACCACAATCATACTCCAGGATCGATACACCATGGTAAGCGTGCCTGTTTGGGTGCATATAATTCGTGATATGATAGGGAACTTTTGCCCCCCCACGCTCGCCAAACCAACACACGTAACACGCACATAGAGTCGGATTTCTATCGTATCACACTCGTCCCATGCGGTGTCCTTCCAAGTCGTCACTTTGCTGGCTTGCCAACTGTTGCATTTCCTTACACGGAAGCTAGGTTCCGAAACCGAATAGGCCTTTGGCCTGGTTTCAAGACAACCCCAAGCCAGTAGTTCTAGACCTACAAACCGGGGAGAAACCAAGCTGAGGTGAGCAAGAAAGGCGACTCTGGCGTTTGGCATCGAATTGATTGAATTGTGGAATGGACACCTCCTATCTCGCATTACCGCTTTGAAATTCTTCCGGCCGGACGCTGGTTTACATGGCCGTGTTGCCGGATGGAAGATGCAGTTTGAATTCCCGTAGACCCCTGTCAAGGGAGCATGTCGTCTCCACATTCCAGGGTCTGATCGCCCGTCGTCTCCGCATTCGAGATGATCAATACGCGGAGTCGTGAGTTCTCGTCCAGGCGCGGCGCCAACCAGATCCAACTACTCGTACAGAATGCTTTTAGGCAGATTTGGGAGCGTGTAAGAGCATTCCAAATGTGTACACAGCATCGGATAACTCGACCATTTAGGCATGTGTCAACTTCGGCGTATTTTCCTTCTGCTCTTTTCTTTGCTTGGCATGATAAAGGAACCTGGTCGTCGGACTCGGATGGGCCTCGCCTGTGAACATGTTTGGAGATTTGTACTTTGCATTGATCTCCCGTGCATCGCGAAGCGCCTGTTTCCCCTTACACTTAGGCTGCTCGTTCCGGGGGCAAATTAATTGGATTCCCTTCGGAACGAAGTACATGCAGGAAGCCAAGGTAGCCGTCCTTGCGTTATGTGATGAACATGCTTTGCGGCTGATGATTCGTTGGCTCGTGGCTTGACGGCTTCATTCCTATCCTGAAGATCAAGCCATCATCGACGCTTTGCTTTGCTTTTCCTGCTGTGCTTTGTTGGCCATCCGGTGCAAGAGATGATCTCGAAAAAAAAGCAATCAAATGGCTTGCACTGGACGAGACGGGCCGCCGTCGACCGACCCCACAGATGCCACATTTCCCCAGCTCACCACTGCAACCCCCACGCACCAGACCCCTTTAGGACCCTCGTCGCGGAGAGCCGTGAGACAGGGAGTTGTTCATCAAAGAAAGCAACAAGAGAACCCTGGTCCTGTTCCAGGCTGGCGGATCATCCAGGCCTGTGAGTGGAAATGGTTGATTGATAGGTTCACGACGCGGCGCATAGCAAAACACAAAGGACGCATTTCAGGATTGGAAATGTGATGAGGCGTCCTGCTCAGCCCCAGCCCCAGAATCCTGTCAGAAACATAAACGTCGCTGACACGAGTGGCCACGACATACATATCTGGGGCAGGAATGCCAGGTCGGACAACCTCCGAGACGACGCCTGGAAGGATGATACGATCGGAAGCTGTCCGCACCGAACGAGTCAGCTTGATGATCTCCATTTAAGACTTCCCAGGAACATGTCGAACGAGGGGAACCCCTATTTTCTCCACTCTCCACTTTACGCCAGGCTCAGGGGATCAGATAAGAGACGAGACAACGAGTCGTTTTGGTGAGGCGACGAAGTCGGGATCTTCACGATCAAGGTTCAAGACAGAACTTGTTTGCAAATGGCCTAGAAGTGCGGACATCCAAATCCACTCAGCCCGTGCCATTTGCATTCTATTGAACTCTAGCTGATACAATCATCTAGAAGTGAGGTTGATCAAAGCTATTGAAGCTGAGTAGTAGCGGTGCTCAGATCCTGAAGGGGAAGCTGTAAAGCCTGAGAAAACAAAACTCCGCTTCAAAGCACTCGGCGAAACTTAAAGCCGCCAATCCCGCCCCTAGCATGAAATCCACTTTGTATATCCAGGGGCTTTAGCGAAGGCCAAGACTGTGGAGCTCGCTCTGAAATGCTTCTGGAAGAACCATCGAAGGTCTTCAGGGCATTTCAACCCCGCCGCCAGTGGCAATGGGCAAAGTCACGATGTTCCTTTTTGATATCGATTTCGAGTTCTGGATCCTCCAAGCGAATGTTATAATTACACACAGGCTTGCGGTCTGTCGAAGTCTCGATTTGATTCAGTCTCACCAAGGCAATCGATAGTGACACCCAAGAATTGCCAACGCAAAGAGCAGCGCAGTGCGCCAAATTCTATTGGGATCGCTATCAAGAATCCATTCTTGATGGCCCCCCACTGTCGACCCATTCTGAAGCGTACCAAAGCGCTTCTGAGCGCAGATTGGATGCTCAACAAAAGATATACAAGGCCTCATTTCAATAATTGTCCTATCTGCTCTATATCCCGTGCGATTCAGGAGGTCTTACTCAGCGCTGTACCGCATTGCCATTGCAACGTGCCAACAGATTTTCGAGAATAGCCGGAACAAAGCATCGCTTACTCGGCTCTCCTATTATTGCTCGTCTCTCCAAACAAGCACGTGGATTCGCGCTTCATCTCATCTCATCATATTGTCGCATTCCTACGTCCGTACCGGCGTAGCGACGCAAAGCCGTTCATCGTTCGCTCGCAAGATCCGTCATCAAACCAAACCAAACGAAACAACGTTCTCAGAATCTCATCTCCTTCAAAAGCCGGGCTTGCTGGCTCCCATTCCCAAAAATAGCCCACAGCCCACCGCACCTTCATCGGTACTTCTCGACGGCAAGCCTCTCATGAGACGGCGCGACTGTCACGAATATGTTACGGAATGGCAAGTAAGGCGAGCCTCAGACCTCCACCAAGAAGCGATCCCGATTCTTTTTCTCGCGCTTGGCTTGTTCTGGTTCGAGCTTGGCGTAACTTTCTCCAGAGAGTGGAGCGTCCCCATCGCATTATTGTTTGCCCTTCAGAAAAAAAAAGAACCGAGAAGCAGGGCCTTCTTCGGGCCGGATGAGTCCTCTTCTGAGATTCATGAAGAGGGCCCAGAATTTTGAGGGACTGTGAAATTTGTGATAAGGAAATTTTTCTTTCTTGCTGTCTTTTCGCATCGTCTAGGGACTCTAGTTTGTCACGGTCATGGCGGTCAGTGATGTCAGTCAGTTGAAGGATGGAGGGAAAGAAAAAAAAAAGTTGCCAGCAAGCAAGCGCTTGAGGCGGTCCTAGGAAGAAAGATTCCGAGCTTTCTCCAGAGTCTGTCTTTGTCTGTCTGTCATCACCAAGCGGGAAGCTTGTCTTGTCACCACAGGCGTGGAGTCTCCAGAAAGATGACGTTTGTCCTCTCCTTCCCTCTCCTTACCTTCCTTACTCTCCGTAAACCGCATGACATCGATCCGGTTTCGAAGCACGGGGGGTGGTTGGAGTCGCTTTGCTTTAGGCGCACGAGTCAGATGTCTTTTGGGGGGGGGGGGTTTCTTCAGGGACCCGCTGTAGCCACAGGATCGCAATCTGGGATCCGCAAAATTTAAATGGATTTCCAGCGCTGCGGCAGGACCTCCAGATCTGACAACGGTACACAGGAAACTCATTTGTGGGTCTGGCGGATTGACGACATGGTCATGGTTGGTTTGTGTGTCCGGGGAATCTTCGTTACCTTTTCTGGAGATGTGGCGGTGCGGGATTGGATGTCGCATCACGACTTGATTTCTTTTTGGAGGTGAAGATGAAGATATGTCGGATGGGAGAGGTTGAAAGTGCTTGCGAGATAATTGATGTGTTTGCGATCTGAAAAGAGAATCTGATATTGGAAGTGATAGGTTACACAATAGATCTGGGCAGCCCATCAGCCTCACTTGCAGGCCTGTCGGAACCCGTCCGCTTGTTCTTCACCTCTGATGCGAAACACGGCAGTCAAAACCTCGCCATGATCAACCCAGCAGCTGCTGATCGTATCGAATCGTATCACGGCCTTCTCTCCGCGACGACGCTCATACGACATATGCGGAAATAGAATCAACAACACGCGTCCAAGAGTGCTGGTGCTGCGCTCCCCAGATTCCAACTAACTCATGCACACATCTCCCGATGTACGCATCGGCATTGAAAAAGTCTATGCTTGCATGATCTGATCTCCAGGTTTGGAGGCGAGGCGGTCAACTCCCGAAGACATCTTCTCCACTCTCCATGATGCCAGGCAAGTAGCAATATCTTGGAAAAGGGGATTCTAGATCTTGGAAGAAGAAAAGTGAAGAAAGAGAAAGAAGAGGTGATGTGTTGTCATTACTCACTCACCTACAGAGGAATACCCCTGTCTATATCTTCATGCGCGCGGACCAACTTGCTTTGCTTCGAAGATCAGACAGGAATTCGTTGACCGCTGGACCTGTCTAGACCTGCCAACTTTGCCATTATCGATTTCGTTATCTGTCACCGTAAATTCCAAGATTATCTATTTCCCCAAAACTACTTGGTACTGAACAGTGACATGCTTTGCGCTCCAATCACAACTTCTCGCAGCCTTCCAAGCGGTGGAGGTGGAGGTGGAGGTGGAGGAGCTGACATTGACTAACTTACTAACACCAACCCCACATTCCACCATCTTGCTTCCAACCTGCCCTCCCACCGGATTTGGTGTACCCCGGTATGATTTCCCTTGCTTCCGACTTACCGCTCTCCTACATGATACAGTACACACACACACCCTCCTTCTTATTAGACATATCAAATCAAATCACATCATATCATAGAACAAGGCGGCGTAGACGTGGGATGATTATTCGGCGTTAAAAGCGAATGAGACGGATAGCCAAGCGGTTAAGACATCATGCGATTGCGGGGTACATCTCACCAAGAGACCCAGGCTCAAAAGACTGACTCGATTTTCTCCGTCCCAGACTACTAGCAGTGGAGAAATAGTCAACAAGTACCAAAAGGAAGCAGAAGAGATGAGATGAGATGGGCCAATCCATGGCGAAATTGTTGTCAAAGATAAACGACTTCAGGTAATTGTGGAGTAGACGGAAAGACGCTATCACGTTGTGAGTGAACGACTTGCCTCTTTGGGCTTGCGTGGATGTAGAAGTATGTACCCCACGGCTCGGCGGACCCCAGATAACGAATTTTGAAAGGGTCTGGCCAGGAAACTTAGTGCTCGGGGAGGAATGGCTGGCTGGTTGGTCACCTTGTTGGTTGGTTGGCCTGCTGGTTAAGGCTTTTTATTTCTTATGCGTGTTGGGTCTGGAGAGATGGTTGGAATGAATGGAGGAGGTGTGTGTCACGTTGAGGAATAAGAAAAGTGTGGCGTGGGTGATGTGCTTGAAGCTGGGCTGGTTTCGTGAAGCGCTCTCGCTGTGTTGCTGTGTTGCTGCTGGTTGACCGGAGTGACATCGGAGTGAGGGGAGGAATCTTTGGAAAATCGAGGATGGTGTGGGCATGCCGTTTCCGGAATGCATTTGATGGCATGGCTGGTTTGGGTTGTACGTTAGATGGTGAAATGTTGGGGTACAGAGTAGCATTGTCTTGTCAAGATGATGTCAACATTTCATGTCAAGTCATGTATTTTCCGATACTTTCCTTCCTGGCTACGGCACATCTTACAAACTTCATTTACCAAAAATGAAAGGAAAATGGATAGATAGGGAAAGCCGAACAGGAACTTGTAATGGAGAAGAAATTATGGGTTGATGAATGGCAGGCACGACTCGTCCGTCGTCCAGATATCGTTTGATAGACGTCCAGAAACGGAAAGACAGGGTGGGATGAAAATGGCTTGATACGGCATGGACGTAGTCTGCTCTGGGAAAGCAATTTAATTAAATGGACGGTCATTATTCGAGAGACTTTGGTACGAGGAAATTCGTGTCACCATCGCATCAAATCACGCCTTCCTGGCGCTTGAAATTAACGTCCACTGATCCCCACGTTATCTTCTCAGCCCAGAGGTCCCCAGACGGAGCGATGTAGACCGAGTTGACCCGACGAGAGCCTGGCGCCTGTTTCCAGTCTCCAGAGTCTCCACGACCCCAGTTAATGGCTGAGCCACTATGCTATGCCGTGCCATCTCCCCAGACGCCCGATTAAATCGTGCTGGAATGAATGTTACTGGGCAGGCTGGACTCGGGCTATCTGTCGGTGCCTACCGCCGTGAGCGTACAGTCAGGTTTACGAGATTGTGATAGGTGTGTGAGAGGCGAATGGAGTGATGAGTACGCATATTTGGATGCTTGTAGGACAAGTTATCTATAAGCTGAGGAGAACATATATGCATTATTCAGCTGGGGAGGCCGAGTCAGCAAGGCCTGACAATGCAAGACTCAAGAATATGGGCTGGTATTCGATGAATGGGGAGAAAGAGGAAAGTCGGGGTCGGATCAATAAGTGTGACATCCGGCTTGGGGGAATGGGATGTGATAGAAATAGCTGTTTTAGGACGATAGCGAGACCAATGTACAAACGGACGGAGTTGGATATGCAGTTTTGAATCGAAATGAGATTGTGTTGTTCTGCCTTTGACGCATGTATCAGGATATATTTACCACTCTTTGCAAGCTGTGGAGGGCAGTAGTTGGAGTATGGTACAGCTCTTGATCCTCAAGGGAAAAAAGGAACATAAAACAACAAACTTGCAATTGTCCTTGTCCTTCCAACATGCCATCCTCATTCAGCTCATTGTGCTTATTCTCAGCCCATCTCCCGAATTCAATCTCGACCTGCGTTTGCATCTCAGCCTGCATCACACCTGCCGGCTTTGTAAGATACTGCCTTTTTAGGATTAGGCAAGTGAGAACAGAAGGGTGGATTTCTTGTTAGTGCTGTTCCCCACTGTCTACTTCTCCCCACCAAAAAATGGGCGAGGGGTGAAAAAAAGAAAATTAATGGCCTGAAAAGGCAAGGAAAGAATCCACTGGTGATGATGCGATCATGATAGAGATGGGGGGATGGAGCAAATGCGACATGGAACTATGCCGCCAGGCCTACAATTTATTCCAAAATGCAAATGTGAAGAAGAGCATTGAACAGGTACTGTAATCGAGATCAAGAACTGGCAAGATCCCTTAGATATCTTATGTTCTCCACAGATCTGGTATCTTTTGGACTGTTCTGTACAACACATCCGTCCATCGGTCATAGAGGAGGCAAAAAGAAAAGTCCCTTTGATTTGAGTCGAGTCAGCCCGAGTCATCATCAAACGTCGATATCCCTTGTTTTCCCCAACAATAGTGACATCGACAACTCCATCCAACCGTACAGCCTCGTTGCGAGCAGCAAAGCAAGCAATCGATCAAGCAGGACGTCTATCCACACGCCGAGATTCTTCCCCAGGCGGCCCCATTCGTTGCCCACAGTCCAAGCCCATCCCATATTTCAGGGTGCAGTTCCAAATCGCGAGAAAGCGCCAGCCAAAGGAGGCATTCGATTCGATTCGAGCATCTCGCAATCCAGAACTTGTAGGCGGTAACACTTCCAAGAGGATTGGATGTCCAGCTCACACCGACCAGACAGATCGGCCAGCGACGAGCAAAGACAAGCTCTGAAAACATCGTGCACCAAACACCCAAGAAGTGGCAGCAGGCTCGAAATATATACGGAATCCACCCAGGACAAACACAAGGTGCAAGATAACGAACCGGGCTGCACTGTCGCTCCACAGTTCCAGTGCCTCTCCAAGGATATCATTGGAGCTGGAGCACACAGGCAGTTGAAGCAGTAGCTGAAGCACTGAAGAGAGGCAAGAATAGGAGAAACAGAAACGTTTCTGTTTCTATTTTCTTCGATTTCGCTGTCACAAATGGTTCAGACCTCTCTTCTTGGAGGTTCTTGGACTACTTGTCTTGCCTGTCTTGAGTGGTCTTGAGTGTACTCAGCACACTCAGATCTCTCGGGCACAGTTATCTCCCCCACTTCGACCAGGGCAGGGGAATCGAGCAGCTAGCCTGACTCTCTTACACTCCAGTTGTTCTCCACAGTCGCTAGCTCGATTTGAATTTTTATTTAATCCCTTCACACCCCGTCCTGTGCTGTGCTGTGCCTTGCCTCCCTTCTCCGACCCCCGATTCCCCGAGCCCTCAGCACTCCAGCACTCCAGCCCAGCGCCAGATTCAGCATCCCGCCATCATCGCCTAAGAAACGCTAAGCAGCGCTAGAAGCCAACCCGCCAAATATTCTCATCCCAGCACCTTCCAGCAAGCCCGGCCCTTCCACCCCCCAGCTTGTTGCGCCTACGCACGCCTACGCCTCGTTCCCTCTTCCGCCCTCGACAATCCATCCCCTCCACTCTTTTCCTCCCACGCCCACGCCCACTCACCCACGCTCACGCTCAAGCCCGCCTTGCACTGCGCTGCTCTGCCTGGCCTGCCCTTGTCCGCCCACACAAGCCCACAAGCCCACACTTTTTTGTTCCCTTCTTCCCCCCTCCACTTTCTCCTGGGCTGCCCTTGTCTTCCCTGACTCCGACTCTTCCCCCCTAAACCTACCTACGCCTACGCTGCTGCCCTGGCCGTTCGTATAAGACTCCGACCCCCCTCGGTACTCTTCTCCTCCGCTACCGTCAGAAGATTTCGAAACTCAATACCACCCACGCTGCATCCCATCCCACCATAGCAATACAACCACCACTCCCACAACCATTCTATCGTCTCCCGACTTTCGTCATACAACATCCCAGTTGCGAATTACTCGACAGCCGCAACCACTCCTCATTGTCAACGCCCGCCTTCTTCATATTGCGATCGCTACTGAAGAGGAAATAAATCCTCTCCCCGCCACACTCCGCATTCCATAGAAAGACTTGAAGTGCGGGATCCCCAACGCTGCGGCGGCAATCACATGCAACGCGCGCAGACTTCAGTAGATCTTCTACTGAATCCACAAACACCTTTGGAAAAGGAACAGGAAGCCGCAAGAAGGAAATTGGCTGAGATTCAGGCGCAACAACAAAGACAGCACGAAGAAGAAATGGCAGCCGTTATGATGCAACCGAATATGATGGGCGGACATGGCGAGGACCGACAAGACCTCCCCCGTCCATACAAGTGCCCTCTATGCGATAAGGCTTTCCACCGTCTCGAGCATCAGACCAGACATATCAGAACTCATACCGGCGAGAAGCCTCACGCTTGCCAGTTCCCAGGGTGCACAAAGCGATTTTCGAGATCAGACGAGTTGACTCGACACTCGAGGATACACAACAACCCCAACTCCCGCAGGAGTAACAAGATGCATCAAGGTGGAATGGAGCACACAGGAGCCATGGCTACTATGATGCCACCACCAAATAAGAACATGTCGAGATCTGCCCCAACTTCAGCTGTTGGCTCTCCAAACGTGTCCCCTCCTCACTCCTACGCTTCATACTCGACTCCCCACTCAGTCCTGAATCCGACATTCCGCAGTCTTGGAGGAAGCCCAAACAATGGTTCGAGTCTCGACATCAATCTCCTTGCCACAGCTGCCACTCAAGTCGAGCGAGAGAGCACCTTTGCTACACACCACCCTCACCATGGTAGCTCAAGACATCACCCATACTACAGCCACAGCAGTCACAGCAGCAGAAACCACCTCCCTTCGCTGTCAGCCTACGCCATGTCAAGATCGCATTCTCACGATGAGGACGACCACTACGCCCATCGACATGCCAAGCGATCCCGTCCCAACTCGCCAAACAGCACTGCTCCCTCTTCTCCTACCTTCTCCCACGATTCGTTGTCACCTACACCTGACCACACTCCTCTCGCTACTCCAGCCCACTCTCCACGACTTCGACCGTACGGTGGTGGCTACGATTTGCCTACAATCCGCAATCTGACTCTCCAACATACCCCAGCTCTCGCACCTATGGAGCCCCAGAACGTTGAGGGTCAATACCACCCAAACAACACTGCCACTTCAGCTCCAAGAACCGGTCTGTCAATCAGCGACATCATGTCAAAAACCGATGGCACACAGAGAAAGCTTCCAGTTCCGCAAGTTCCGAAAGTAGCTGTTCAAGACCTGATCAGCTCCGGTGAGAACGGCTTCAGCACAAGTGGACACAGCAGCACAACGGGTAGTGTTGCAGGAGATCCGATGGACAGATAGACGGTATTCTCTTCTAGGGGAAATGACAGGAGCATGAGAAGGTCCGGATGACTTTCTGGCGCGATATAGAGGATTGCCTGACGGCAGAGGAGTATTGGTACTTCCACGAACACATCCTACTTCGATAATTCACTCGACAACTCGACTCGCAGCATCAATCGCAACGACTCGAACTCGAGATCTCCACTTTTACGGCTGTTACGGGCAATGACCCATTTGATTTGGTTTTCTCCTTTTTCACGGTGTATGTATAGAACAGCGCGCGCGCCGTATAGATTTGGCTTTTTAACCCTTTCCTTTCTACTCTGTTCTTCTCACTTCAGAAGACAGAGCTCGTTCAGGGGAAGAAGGGCGGTTTAGAGAGAGGGCTTTGGCTTCACGACCTGGTGTACTTGAAAGTCGCCAAGGAATCTACTTGTGTGTTTTGTCTCTTGCTTCTATAGACGGGTTTGCTGTGCGCAGCGAGGTTGGGAATATGATGATACGACGAAGGGGTCCTCATCATCATGGCAACTGGAGTACAGCGTTTTTCCTCTTTATCTTTGGTTGCTTTTTAGCTACTCTACCCAATTAGCTAGGTTTCTGGCTCTGGCTTCGGCTGTGCCAAATGAGAAAACTTACAAACCATGTCTGCCTGTCTTCCTAGTTACTTCTGTCACATGCAATGTACAGCGTGATATACTTGACCTCCATCACTACGAAAAAAGCAGCCAGCAAACTGAGACATGTGAAGACACATGTTCATCGCATGTGACAACCACCAACCATCCATTAACCTGACAGCCATACATTCATCGTGACAATTTTTAGCTTCATGGCTTTCTACTCGAGATAAGCAAGCAGCAGCCAAAATTGCCCGCCGTCTGTACTGTACTGTCAGCCAAACGCAGACGACATTCGCCTCCCTTCCCGTCCCCCTCACTAACTATTCGTTCGCATTCCAAGCCCCATCCCGATCCCCATCCCCCACATTCTCTCCACAAACAGCCAGCGCTGCTGACGCGACGCCGCAAGCCCCAAAAACGCTGATCCTTAAGTCCATTCACGGCTGGACGGCGCGGTGAAACCTTAATCCCCCCATTCCGATGCCTTGCTTTGCCTGCTACCTGTTTTATCATGTGAAGGAAGGCACAGTAGAGAATAGCTGCCTACTGTAAAGTTCCAGAATGAATGAAGAATGGGGAGGGATATGATATGATAGGATAGGATATGATA